>BQNB010135339.1:3473-18173 GCA_026074375.1 Tanacetum coccineum | reverse complement strand
CCCATTAGCCACGATAAGCTAAACAGCTTATACGAATGCTTATACGCGGCTTAATGAGCTTAAGGTGGACTTAAAAACCTAAAAGAACTTAACGGACCCTAATGGACCTACTAAGGCCCTTTAAAACCTTACCGGGCCTTAACGGACTCAAGACCGGCCCAATAGGGACGCTTATTAGCTTATCAGCTTATTTCCAATAAGCTGAAAAGAAAACAGGTTGTTTCGGTTAAATACAAGTTAGAAAAGCACTAGGAGAAGTCTAAAACACTAAAATACCCTTATCGGGCCCATAACAAACCCAAAACCGGCCCAAAGAAAGTGCTTATTAGCTTATTAGCTTATTTTAAATAAGCCAAATTACAAACAGTTTAATTGGGCTTAAAACGAGTTGAATATGGTCTTATAAAAGCCTAGAAACATTGAAGGGTGCATCGGGCCAAGCTATTGGGCTTACGGGCCCAATAAGCTCGAAATAAGCTTTAATAAGCTCACCAAGCTTATTGTAAGCTTAACAGGCTCTCGTGAGCTTATTGCAAACATTTGAACTTATTAAAACTACAACGGACCTCTAAAAAGCTAAACGGACCTTAACGGGCCCAATAAGGCCCGTTAAGCCAAAATAAGCTCGATGAGCTTATTTTTCCACCGAAACACTTTTATAAACTTAAACGAGCTTAACGAAGGGAAATGCCACTCGTTGGGATTGATTCGGAGTAAAAATGGAATTTTTACAAGTCGGGGGACTAAAACTATAAAATGCCGAAACATGAAGGACTAAATTAATCAAATTTGATTTTCAATAACTCCATGGACTATTCGTGTAATATTCTGAAACATGAAGGTTTAAGAGTAAACTATAAAAACCTAAACTATCCTTCTTAGAAACTTAAGGGACTAATTATGTCAATTCTAAAACTAAAAGGTTTAAAATATAAATATGTATATTTGTAAACCTAGGGACTAAAAGTGGAATAACTAGAAACTTAAGGGTGGTTTAGAGCCACGGTGAAATAAATAAAACATTTATGCGTCGGTCGAACGTTTAGATATTCGGACGTCGAACGATTTAATAACAAATTAATAAATAAAGTATATTTATTAATAATGATTTCACGTTTCTCGAGAACCATCGAAACTATAAATACAATGATCTTGTGTGTCACCACACAAGTGATAACGGTATATATATATAAACTTAAAATGGGATTTAGTTTATACAATGAGTCGTTAGTTTAAAATGTGTAAACTAAGACTTGACCGTACTTACTTAGGTACTTAACGGTGTGATTCACTGCTTACTTGGATACTTGTTATCATTCAGAGAACTACCGGCCAAGGTGAGTTCATAGCCCCATGCTTTACAATTATTTAAATGATTTACATCCTTGGGGTGATTGCTTTGTTTTACAAATGGACGCAAGTGTACATTTTATACCATGATTACGTGTTTGCCTAAGTTACCATAACCCATTTTGTCCATGATCATGAACTGTTAATTTGCTAGATGTGATTGGGAATTACATTGGTGCGGGCGCGAATGTCTATGGATAGATCTATTAGGGATTGACAATCCCCGTTCGGGTAACTAGCTATCACTGGGAACGAACGCATACCATGTCGAATCTGGGATGTTGCAGGGTTAGCACATCATTCACGGACACCTGTTGGCAAATTTATATTTGCATCCATACATGTCTAGCTTCAGTGTCATGAGCTTAGGGAAACGTAATTACTTTTTATGATGTTTGCATTTGTTGCTTAATCATGCACTGGGAAATTCTTGCGGTCCTACAATTGATTTACATAAACCTATGAATTCACCAACTTTTGTTGACGTTTTAAGCTTGTATTCAGGTAATAAGGCTCGAGGTGCGCGATGATACTGTGGGAGTCAATAATTGAAGAGTCAACACTTAAGATTTGGGGTCTTATTACACTTTGGGGACTAATGGTTTTAAACGAAATCTTTTATCTATACTGTTGAACATTGGAAGACCGAGCTAATGTAACAAACAAGTATTTTGTTAATCCTTGTAATCTTTTTCAAACGACACGTTTAGTAGTCGTTCTCAGATCTTGTGCTATTGACCCAATAATGTACGCACTCGTGTTATTCACATCGCTGCATACTCAGATTTGAGGGTGTTACAGTTACAGTGTTTAAAAGATGGGTTATTCCTCTTGCCTTTATCTAAAAATCCTAATACTTACTATGCGGTCTCAGGATGCATCACAAAAACAAGTTCTAGAATTTAATATGCTACCGGTACACTATTATAATCCTAAAGTAACGAATACCATTGTTCCAGAAAAGGCGACGAAACCACGCATACACATCCGTAATGACGGAATAGACACACATGATTGCTCACTCCTTAACTCGAACAAGCTAAAGGTATAATATCTAAGGGCGAACCTCACATTGTGGGGGTGGAATTTGAGGGTTTTTGTGCTAGTAATATAAATTCCTATCCATGAGACGCTATTAATACTCGGTTTTCGTCGGTATGTGTCATAAAAAAATTAAATTTGGGTAAAAATCACCTCTTATGCTATGTTTCGATATATTACCCATCATTTTAAGGACAAAGCAAATGGCAAATGAAAGAATAGTTTCTAAGGCTTATTTCCCCCCTACACTTAAGTTGAACATTATCCCCAATGTTCTCTAGAAGTACCCGTTGAAATGAATAAAGGGAAAAGAAAACAAGGAAAAGAAACTAGTACTCCCCTGGTTTACTCAATAATGGAGAAGAAACATGCGATAACTGGTTAAATCGTCCTCCGAGAATCATCCAATGAAAATTCCTAAGAATTTCCAAGCTTCTTCTCATCAAATATAACCTGTAATCAAAGACAAAGACAACTACACCAAGCGTAAAATGTACGATAGACAAATATACAATATGAATGTAGGGTTCGACTCGATAGATAGGATGAGAGAATTGTTAAACTCATTAGGTTTTTGCAGGTTTATAACAGAAGAATACATATATTAAATGTTATGCAAGTTTTATTTTCAAAAATAATTAAAAACTTAGAGTTTTCTGAACCTGGGTGTTTGACGCCGTCAGGGTTTATGTGACCTGTCTCACAGGTGTCGTGGTGACGGCGTCGCGTGTTAATCGTGACGCCGTCTCCACACTCTGTGAAAATGAAATTTTTGTTTTTGATGAAAAATTTCCTGCACTTGATTCCATAAGTTAATTCTTGTACAAAAGGCTGCATAAAACCTAAGATTTAACAATTCAATCATATGACTCAAAACGGACGCGAATTAATCTAAAAAATTCATTTAGCATGTTTGAATTTGGCTCAAAATCCAGATAAATTCCCCTACACTTATTGTTTGTAAAATACATTTGATTGCAATTAAGACGAAGTTAAAGACAAACAAAGCATGATTACAAGATAGAGTTCGAACATGATAGAATAAAATGAAAAGAATAAAACACATGACACTCCTAATGTGCGAGAAAAGTAAATATTGGGTTGCCTCCCAAGAAGCGCTTGTTTTTGTTCGAGTTACGGGCCTGACTCTACCCTTATTTAACAGATAAAAGGGAGATGATAGGAGAGATACAGATACTGAGTTTAAGTGCGGGTGATAGTAACACTACACACCATGGTGGCGAGAAGGAGCCATATGTTGAAAAAGTATTTGTTGAATTTTGTGCTCCAAATGGTGTGTTTCTTTAATCCTAACTTTCTCTACTTTTTTTGGCCTAACGGGTGAATTAAGTCCTCTTCCTAGAAAAGAAACTTCCTTAGATTCTAATTCCCAATCATCTTCTATCATCCCTAATTTAGAAAAATCAACACCTAAGGATCCACTAAGTCCTAATAAACCCGGTTTAAATCCATAATGTTTCTTAGGGTGATCTACACATGGGCGATAATAGCAATACATATCCTTAGGGTGGAAAGATGCCACATGAGGTGAAGGTGGTGTATGAATGGTCAATGGCTACTACCTTCATCCTAAAACTATACAAACTATGTGGTTTTATGGGTGGTTGGGGACCTTTTTCGTCTCCTAGACTTACATCTAAGGTTGGAAAATTAGCTAAAGGCTTTGGTTGAGGCTTCGGTTCGTCAAAATTAGGAACATCCTTAGAACTAAGAGGGATGTCATGATTATAAGTATTCAAGCCTAAATCCTCTAGTTGTTTTTCGTCTAAAGGTTCTACCTCCATCGGGGTTCCTAAAGTCTCTTCTACTTCTTCCGGGTAAGTCACGGGCAGTGTGTATTCCTCAAATGACGGTAGGGTTTGTGTGGTACTCTTAGGACTTGTAACTCCTACCTCATTATCCATCGTACTTAGGCTATCTACATGCTCATCATAATCTAACCATGCCATGCACCTAGGTAGTACCCTAACCATATCATCCCCAACTATTTAAGCATTTGGATTTGCTATTGTTTCATCAGAAATAGCGCTTGTTAGGTTGCTACATTTTTTATCATATTGGGCACAATCCTTTATGGCATACCATGCTCTTATATCACTAAACTTCCTAAGATCCCCTTCTGTTGTCAAATTGATGATATGACGGGATAACGAGTCGAGATGTTTAAGAAAGATTTCAATTATGGTCCATATACTAAGGCCATGATTCGGGACTTTTCGGATTATGTTTTTGAAACGAGTCCATGAATCGTAGAGAGATTCATATTGATGTTGTTGGAACACCAAGAGTTAATCACGGAAGAATACATCAAACCTACCTACGCTTGAATAACCATACCTATTGATAGACAACAAGAAAGCTAATGACAAGAATTAAAATCTCACTTGAAAGGATTCAAGCGAGTAGAACTAAGTTAAACTATGGTCAAAACCTAACTATTCCCCGGCAACGGCGTAAAAAACTTGATGCGGTCGTCGTAAGACTTCAACAAGAAGTTTTACAACTCCCTAGGCAGAGCACCTAATCGTTATAGTAGTAGTTTAGGCAAGACTAGGGGGGTTGCTATCGTTCACTAGAGAAATAGGTTGGGAAGGCTTGATCACAGTCTAACAGAATTCTAAGTGTTGAGGGAAGATTATTTTTGTATTTTTATGTTTTGTAGAAAGCAAGTAAATCATATAATTGGAGAGGTGGTTTAGTTTTAGCTATTAAACTAAATAATAATCTAAACTAATGGTGATAACAATAAGATAAAAGACTGTGTTTATTTAATCATGTATTACTCCCTAGATTGCTTCTCCTAGTGTTGTTGCCTTGTCACACTTGTGATGATCTGTGTAACTATTTCCTAAGTCATGAACGAATTACACAAACCCGCCGGTTATTGTATTTCGCTCAGAGCAACAACACAAGTAAAGGTAGTATGAAGACTAAAACCTGGCCCATTAGGAGTAACTAAGTGCATGTGAAATTATTAAAGTGGATCAACATATTAGGGGGCAAGGATATTATGCAGGACTGTTACCCGATGGTTATCCTTTTACACAATCAGTTTTCCTAGACATTATCATCGCGATACCAACTCAAAAGTGTTTTTAAGACTAACATGACATCCCTCACAAGAAGCAACACCATAAATTATCTAACAATCTATTTTCCATACAATAATAATAAACAAAATATAGATTTAGCCAATCATGTTAAATAACAGAAACATATGATTGAATCACAACAACACCATACTCCCAATCCTTCATCAAAACAACCAAACAATAATTAACACCATATTTTTATTCTACACAATTTTAATAAATTCCACAAATCTTCCTAACACCATCTAACTAACTTTTATGTCCCTTTTTACTATAAATTTCTACACACTCAAAACAACATACTTTATTTATATCTAATTAAAACTAATTATCTTTACTCTAAAATATCGATCATCCGACTTAATCCTCATAAAAATCAAATCTTAATTTACTTTACCAATACACCACTATTAAAATTTTTTATTCTTCATATACTACGAATAAAACACCCCCCCCCCCCCCCCCCCCCCCCCCCCCCCCCCCCCCCCCCCCCCCCCCAAAAAAATAATCCTTTTTTCCCCCCCCCCCCCCCCCCCCCCCCCCCCCCCCCCCCCCCCCCCCCCCCCTTCCCCCCCCCAAATCCTGCGTCACGTTATATTGGTGACGCCGTCTCGAGTCACTGTAGAGAAATTCTTATGTGATGTTGGTGTAGGTCGGTAGTCTTGTCAATTTCTTCTCCAAATGAGCCCAAGTCACGTGTAATTCTTCCAAATACCTTCCAAATGAGAACTACCTAAAAAGGAATGATTAAGTACCTATTTTGGGAATAAATGCACAATTTTAGGGGTTAAACGACCTCGAAAAAGTGTATAAAATGACACCTCATCACGCCATCAAAAAAATTAACAAACCGCTGCTTGTTAATTTTCTAAACCGCTGTCTAAAAATTTAACACCACTGTCTTAAATAATCACTAAACCGCCGCCTAACAAAGTTTAACAAACCGCTGCCATTTGAAAGTTATCAAACCGCTGCTTCAAAGATCTAGCAAATCGCTGGCCTCATTTAACTAAACCGCTGGCAAACTTTTTCAAACCGCCGGCCTATCTTTTCCAGTCTGGTAAACCGCTGACCCTTGAAACTATTAAACCGCTGCCATGATTTTTACTAAACCGATATCAAGGAAAGAATTGGCCAGAGTAACGTTTCTAATAGGCCATGAAAAGTTCAAACCGCTGGCAACCTGTGTAAACTGCTGTGTACTAACGTAAACCGTTGGAATAATAAGAACTCAAACCGCCACTTGAAAAATTAAACCGCCATATGTTTGTGGTTCAAACCGCTACCTGTAAAAAGAAGCAAACCTCTACCAAAGTGTCACTTTTAAGGTTTAGGACCATAATATGTACTAACTTTGTTTCCTTCTCCAATTCGACTAGCCAACAATTAAACAAGTGCACAATTTGTTGTTTTGCACAAATTCAGCTAAGGAACAAACCTAAGTGTACAAATATATCCAAACCGCTACAAATGAATGAGTTTGAATATATCAAACCGCCATCAAGAAGTGCATAGGAAAAAGCTAGAAAACCTTCGAATAAGCTTAATATAAGCTATAAATAACGGATTTAGCTATCTGAAAACTTAAGGAGTAAGACTATAACCGGGTTTGTAATAAGAAGGAACAAAGCTTTTTTCGAATCAAAACTAGCAAAAAAACATTAACAAAGAACCAAGAAGCGGTGACCTTAGAAGCTTTAGATAATCACTTTTTCAAGAGAAACTAAGCCACAAAATTCTTAATCTAAGTAGCTATAAGCTAAATAAAACAAGAGAGAACGAGTATTCCATATCAATAGCTTATAACAATGAATGTCGAATGCTTATTTGCTTAGATTTAAGCACGAAATAAGCAAGAATACGCCACAAATAACCAAAAATAATCAAAAATTAAAACCAAAATAAAAAATAAAAAAAACACAACTATCTAACCGTGGCTCATTGAACCAAATATCGGGAACCCGAAATCACTTCACTTCTTATACTTGTACACGAATTAAAGAAGAAAATTGAAAGAAGATATGAAGAAGTTTAGAGAGAGAAATAAGAGAGAGAAAGTAGAAAGAAACTTGGAAGATTGTAATATTAGCTTAAAAGAGAATAAACAACCAACCACCTTTTTCTTGGTGGAAAAGGTGTATATATACCCTTACAACATAAGTTGGACGTGTAAGGTTTAGACACGGACCGAGCTCGGGATTTGCTTGGGCTTAAACCCGCAACATGTACAATATTAGCTTACTAAACGAGCCCGGTTTCTTTTCTAGCCTATTACAATGTTACATAATTGAATGACCGAGACCTAATATTCATAATGAACGAACTTTATTGTTCGACTCAATATATTGAGGCTAACACATAGAAAATTTAAAACTTTTAGAGGACTTCTATGTCATAGACATGGAAAAGACCCCGCAACACCTTTACTTATAGGAAGAGGATTTTTAGCAACTGTTAGTGTCGTAATTGATTGTAAGAAAGCCAAGATAGCGGTAGGAGAAGGAGTTACTATGTCAATATTTAGAGTTAAAGAAATTGACCTAGGTGATGAAGAAGTGCCTTATTGGACTACCCTAGGAAAACGAGAGTCTTACACACCATGACCTAGTACGGATGGGATAGGTGCCCGACCCCCCTATTATGCTAAGAAACACTTCATGAATTACCATTTTCCTGAAGAATGGGAAATTGCTAGAGATGTCGAACTCAACCCCTTTAAGGATGTCTTAGTGTTTAGAAAGATGGTAGAATTCTTAGGAGCTATACCTATAAACCTTAAAAGAAATATATGCGAGTCGGAGGAGTTGATAGAGGAGAGAATAGATTGGAATAGGCCACCAAAAGAAGGAGATGGAGCATGGCACATTAAGATTGAATTGATTGATCCCAATGGAGAAAGATTTAATAAGACCTTGCAATCAATTCCCACCACTAGGAAATTGTCCGAGAAAGAGAATCCAAGCGAGATCATCGACTTGGTTCATTTTCATAATTCCTAGGAGTGTAACTCCCAGTCTAGCTACAAGACTCATTAATATACAAAAGCGCTTATTAGGAGGCAACCCAATCTTTTATTTTTATGCATTTTAAGAGTGTTGTGTGTTTTCTTTATCGTTTGTTTTTATATGTTTGAATTATGTAATCATGCTTTGTTTTGTCTTTAACTTCGTCTTAATTGCAATCAAAGGTATTTTGCATCAAATAAATGTAGAGGAAAATATCCAGTTTCTAAGAACCAGTTCAAACATGTAAAAAAATAGTTTAGTTTAATTCGCGTCTTGTGTCATGTTTTGAAGCATATGATTGTGCTAATTGTTCTTGTGGTTTATCCAGTAATTTCTTCAGGAAATAAATAATAAGATATTTATGCAGACATTTTTCCAAGAAACAAAGAAGGTTTTATTCACAGTCTTTGGAGACGGCGTCAGGATTAATCCTGACGGCATCGCCACTCTAGCTACAATAAATTTCATATTCTATTAAATTTTTGAAAATTAGTTTTGTGTAATTTCCAAAATTTGTAATTTTCCTAACGCTTGCAGAAAACCACGATTACATTAGTACATTCATCCTACTTTTATTGCTTTCTTAGGAATCTATTTCACAATTATTTGGGTTGTATATCATTCACCCGTGGATTTACGCTCGGTGTAGTTGTTTCTTGTCTTTGATTTTCAGGTTATATTTGATAAGGAGAAGCCCGAAAGTTCTTTGGATTTTCGCATGGACGATCTTAGATGACGATTTAGCCGGTTTATCTTGTTTCTTCTCCAATATTGAGCAAAACCAGGGGATTACTAGTTTCTTTTGCTTTTTCTTATTTCCCTTTATTCGTTTTTCGAATACTTGTAGAACATTGGAGACAATGTTCAAAATAAGTGTAGAGGAAATAAAGCCTTAGAAACTATTCCTTCAATTGCAATTGCTTTGTCCTTAAAAAGATGAGTAATATACTAAAACGTAGCATAGACGGTAATTTTGACCCAAATTAAAAAAAAATTATGGCACATACCGACGAAAACTTAGTATTAATAGCGTCTCATTAGATAGGAGTTATATGACTAGCACAAAACCCCTACCACTCAAAAAAAATTCACCCCAAAAATGTGAGGTTCGCCTTTAGATCTTTAGGAATTAATCGTCCATCTTTAGTGCTTAGATAATTTTAACCTTTAGCTTGCTCGAGTTAATGAATGAGCAATCATATGTGTCGCGTTCATGGATTTGGTCGTGCATATGTGGTTTTGTCGCTTTTTTTAGGCATTGGTATCGGTTAAAATTATATGAGCGTGTACTGGTAGTAAATTAAATTATAGAACTTGTTTTAGTGATGCATCTTGAGACCACTAGTGAGATCGCATTCGTGTGATTAGGATTTACTAAGTAATAAGAGGCCATAGGATAAACCCTTGTTTTAAACATGTATTTGTTATTATTGTCACCTCGATCATATAACTATCCCCACACCCTTGCTACGCACTCATTTTTAGTGTGAGATACCCCTAGTACACCCCTTTGAGCCTATCCTTTTTGCGGTTCTTGTAATTTTCTGGTGGATTCTGGATTATTAATGAAGAGCATTGTTTACACCCACATCAATTGTTACACCTAAATCGCCTTAGCCTTCCTTGTAGGTACTCATTTTTAGTACATTATTGCTATCACATTTGTAAACCCAATTAATTATTTGCTTGAGTACATGGTTGCTAAGTCGAGTCTTTTATTAGTGTATACAGTTTTGAGACGATTAGGACTCATGGTATCTTTTATTTTATGGAGAAATGAGGAAGAAAGTTAAATTATTACCACCATACGTGCTTAACACACTCCATGTTTGTTGATCCTTTTAATTTGGGTCATCAGTTAGTTTATGTATTGAGTATCAAAAACTCAAGTGTAGGGGTGCAAATAAACCCCAAGTCATGCATTATTTATGTTTCAGCTAATGGCAGGGCAAAAGTGTACATATAGCTAGTTAGTATTAAGTCTTTTGAGCTTATTCTTGTGGCTAGGTAGCTTATAAGGCTTAGTTTTGTAGCTTATTTGCTTATTTTGAAATTTATTTTTATGTGTTAGTAGTTTTTGGAAGCGGTTTATATAATAGTGTACCATATGTTTTGTTTGTTTGTAGAATTAATGGAAAAGAACAAAACATAGTACATCTAGTGGTCTTAACCTTGAGAGTGACCTTCCAGCGGTTTACCTAATTCTGCTAGCGGTTTGATAATTTTCTCAGCCAACGGTTTAGTTAAAAAGGCCAGCGGTTTAACTTTTCATAGACAACGGTTTGGAATTGCTAATAGCGGTTTATTACAGGTTGCCAGCGATTTATACTTTTTCTTGTGTTGTTCCCACTTAGTTAGTGAATAATAACTACAAAGTTATTATTAACTAACTTGTAGCATGCAAGTAAAGTAAACTAATTGTTGTTTTGAAAAGATTTGTGTTTGTAAATCTAAATAGCAAGTAAAAGACACAAAATTAACTTTTCAACGTTTAACTCTTTTTATTAAAAATTATACCCCATTGTATGCAGAACTACAATGGGGATTGAATGACAATATGTGTGTGTGTGTGTATGATCTCCTCACTAATAACATTGCATAAACCTAAAGTTTTATGCAAAGTTAACTACTATGCTAACCAACTAAGCTTGCTCAGGGACTTAGTAGATTTGGAGGAGTAGATGTGTGTTTGTGAAAGATACGACTTTAAATGCACAAACTTAACATCTACTCCTTACAAGAGTTCTATTTATACTACTTAGATAGGGTCACACCTCTTGGGTGTTGAGCACTTATCTTAGATCTAATAGGTTAGTACATGTTTATTGATTTGTCCCTATTACAATATCTATTCTAAGTATGGGACAAATGCTCTTTTCAAGTTCAGTTCCTGACACTGAACTTGTCTTATACCCTCTTCAGGATAAGTTGACTTCTGGAGATAAGAGCTTGGACTTATCTACTTTCAAATTATCCCGCCTATTCTTCAGTCTCTTGTCTTCAGGGTCTTCTAATTGTTGGAGATTGTATGGGGCTTAGTGAGTCTATTGCCACGACTCACTGAACCCATCACCTTCTTCTTTGGCTCAGGCTTCATTCACTGAGTACCGCCTCACTGAATGCTAGATTCTTTCTTGTAGACTCAGGCTGCGCATCTTGAAGTTAACTCACTGAGCGACTATTTACTCAGTGACCTTGAAATGTTAAAGGTTATTTACACTTAGGTTATATTGTATTCAAATCCTACGTGAAAGATCGTTGGGCACTGAATTGGCCCAACAATCTCCCTCTATTTGGATATAAATATAGCCTAAGTGTTTTTCAGTGTGAGTGAGTACTTACAGCTTCTTCTCACATTAATTTCTGTAAAGCAATCTAGGATACTGAGTTTTTAACACAAAAAGTACTTCATTGAGTGGTTACAAGGTCCTATTATGTATTACAAAAGATAACAAAAGATTACATAAGTACTCAGTCCATTTTGTATCCAAGAGCTTCCAACTTGACTTTCTTTGACTTGAGCTTTTCTTGGTCAGGGTGTTTAGCAATGAGTTACCTTAGTTTCATGTTGAATCTTTCATTTTCAGTAGACTTGACCATTGATGCAGCTACTAGATATGACACAAGAGCTTCCATCCCCACTTTATCGATGTCACTCCATCTTTGAAATGCTTGACCCCTAAATTCATCAGTGAAGAAAATTCCATACTCAGGTTCTTCAATGACCATGTTGTTGACAAACGAGACATTTTCAGGGAGAGCTTGATTGCATTCCAATCCAGGGATTCTTGTTTCAGGCTCAAGTTCTATGTGCTTCCATTTCCTTCCTGAGGATCGAGATGAGGCTTGTTCAGGGGGTGGAGCAGGAAGAGCATAATGAATTCCAAGTTCCTCAGGATTCTTCTTTAGTCTTTCATATCTCCGACTTAAAGAATTCATCAAGTATTTTACCACTGCATTTTTCTTTTTGGGAATGATTTCCCTCAGTTCATCCAATTCGAAGATACCAAATGCACCAAAGAGAAAGGGTTCATGGACTTTAAAGTTTATACCATCAGTGCCTCTGTAGACTGTTATAACCACTGGCTTGGTTTTCAGATGGATCTTGATATCAGTGATAGGTTCTGGTTTCAGTCTGCTGCTGACAGTCCACATATAGCTATCGTACTTATGCTTTCTGAGCTCAAGAGATTTTCTAACTTTCTCAGTATGTTGTATTTTGAGAACAGCATGTTCAGCGTCCTGGGATTTCTTAAACATTTCACTAGCCTTTGCCCCTTTAATTGCTTTGGGATCAAGTCCTATCTTTTCAGCCTCTTCCTGAACAACTTTGATCACCTCAGGCTTGGTTATTGCAAGCAGCCTGGCTTCTTCCTTAGCTTTTTTGATTTGTTCCTCTTTATCCCAGTAGTCTTGAATTTCTTATTCAGTAAGGTGGACTACTTTCCCATTAATCATAAATTCAACTCTAACTGGTTCATCAAGGTCAGGACGAATAATAAATGAGGCTTTAACCAGTTTCTTTAAGGGATCATCATTAGAATTAGTCACAATCCCTTTTCCTTTATCGATCTTTGGAGTTGCTTGAGAGCTTTCAGGATAAATGATGATTGAGGTTATTGGTTGAGCTTGAGTTGGTGGGATTATAGTGGATGGGATTGATGAGATTATAATTGCCAATCTTGGTTCTTCAGTCTCCCTCTCAGTGTGAGAAGGAGGTTCTTCAGTGGCAGTGGTTTTTGCATTCTCCCCCTCAACATTTGCTTGAATGTCAGTGAGAGCAAGTGTTGGAGTGACACTGCCTGAGGGAGCTCAAGAGGAATGACCTTGAAAGGCTGCATACATTTCAGTCATCATGGACTTTATCTCAGAAGTGTCCTTCTTAAGAGAAGAAATTTCTCGTTTAAGAGCAGTCTGAGAGAGTTCAACTCCAGAAATTCGGGAGCCAAGATTCCAAGCCATGTTGGTAGATGACTTCATCCAGGCAGTTGATGCTTCTTCTTGCTTAACAACATGATCTCGAAGAGATTTCACAGCAGACAGAAGTGTAAAGAAATCAAAGCCCTTTACTAAGGAAAGTACCTCAGTGACGTTTGAAGAGATTCTTGCAAAAGTCTCAGTGGCTTCATTGAGTTTCTGGTTTGTAGCAGGATTATCTTTGACGGCATTAGATATGTCTTTGAGAAGCTGAGTGATGACATTCATGCCTTTGTAGAGATCACTGATGGTAGTGTTACTTCTGTCAAGAGAACTCATGGAGGCTTCCATAAGTTTGCCAGTCTGCTCACATTAGATTGAGTTCTCATCAAAGATATTGCTCAACAGAGTCCTTAAGATTAGGCAAAACATACAGCTGCTACTTCAATGCTGTACCCATTTATTTCTCTGTGATTCTATTGAAGAGGACCATGGACATCTTCCTGAGATACTTGATCAATTGCCTTTTAGTGAAAGGAAGAATATTGTCAAAAATTTTAAGGTCAAGACTGGATAAATCAGAAGCAGATTCTTGAACATGAGATGGTTTAGGCTGATCTTGCTTTGGTGAGTGAGTTCTAACTTCTTTATCATCCTAAGGGTCCTCATCCATGTCATCCCCAGCAGCAAGCACTTCCTCTTCATCACTGTCTTAATCTAGTTCATTATCAGAGAGTAGGAAAGCTTGAATATCAGCATAAGTTTGGAGTTTTAGAGGCTCAGTATCTGGCTCCACTTCAGAAGTCTTGCCTTTTTTTGGTCAGGGACCGGTACCTCAATCTAGTAGACTGGGTTTCATCCACTTGGTACTTAGCACCAGTCCCTGAAGGATCAATAACAGGAGTGTGTATTGGTTCCATATCATCAGGTGGTATGTTCCCCCTGAGTCTTTATCCCCAAGTAACCCTTCAAGATGCAGCATTGTTTTAAGCGTGCCTTCATTAGAATTCGTGGAAGTTATGTCCCTGTCAAGGGGTTGTTTGTTTCCCCCCGAGTCTTTGGGATGAGTAACAGTACCCTCAAGCAAAGTTTTGATGGATGAGTGCCCTTATCGAGTGTGGAAGGCAATCCTATACTAGCGAGTTGTATGTCTCTCTCTAGATCTCGGGGATCAGGTACGGTTCCCGAGGAGACTGAGTGGGATTGCTCAGAACCCTCCGTTGGCTTGGGTGGTGATTCCTTGGTCTCAGTGGGTGGTCTTTTAGACTTAGGCT
>BQNB010135338.1:2685-15058 GCA_026074375.1 Tanacetum coccineum | reverse complement strand
GAGTGAGAGGGATAAAGTGTTTAACCCGCAGCCGGTTTCTCAATTTAATCTTGTCGCTGGTCAAGTTGTTTTGTCTAATGTTAATGTAAATGAAAGTGATAAAGCGCCGGTTGTTGCGGTTGGTGCGGATAAGTTGTTTGATTTAGTCAAGGATAAGGCTAATGTCGTAAAGGATAAGGTTAAGGATACGGCTGTTGATGCAGTTAATGATAAGGCGTTGGATGTTGTAAAGGAAAAGCGTAAAACTGAGCTTTTAAAGGATAAGCCAAAGGATAAGGCACCGCGTGTTATTAAGAGTAAGGATAAGGATCCGCCTATTGTTAAGGAGAATGCAAAAGATAAGCCGAATGATAAGCCGACTGGTAAGCCGGCTGTGGATGTGGTTAATGATAAGGCGTTAAATGTTGTAAATGAAAAGCGTAAGACTAAGGTGATGATGGATAAGCCAAAGGATAAGGCGTCTTCTGTTGTTAAAGATAGGGTGCCGGAGGTTGTTAGGCCGGTTGTTGATGCTGTTAAAGATAAGCCGGTTGTTGATGTTGTTAAAGATAAGCCAGAGGTTGTTAAGCCGTTTGCTGACGTGACTGATAAGTCGGTTGTTGATGTTGTTAAAGATAGCGCCGAAGGTTGTTAAGGAAAGGCGTAAGACTGAGCTTCCAAAAGACAAGTCAAAGGGTAAGGCGCCGTCTGTTGTTAAGAGTAAGGTTTCGACAAAGCTTCCTAAGGACAAGGCAAAGGATAAGCCGTTTGTTGTTAAGGGAAACATTCTGAATGAGCTTTCGAAGGCCAAGCATAAGGCTGATCTCCCTAAGGATAAGCCGAAGCCTAAGGACAAGAATAATGTAGTTTCAGAAGTTCATGTTTTAAGGTCAAAGTCTAAATGTAAGCCGAAAGTTAAGGCAAAGGCTTCTGTTCGTGTTTGAAAATCCAATGAAAATGTTAAGCGTAAAAGGATTTTATCAAAGGAAAATCATGGTAAAAATAAATTTGGAGTGAAGATGATAAAAGGTAAGATGGATATAGAATATTTTAACTCTGAGCTTGATAGCGATGAAGTTGATTTTGAATCTTCGTCTGATGAAGTTACTGATCGAAAGCCAAAAAAAATGAAGACTAAGGCTGAGTTGAAGAAAAGGAAGAGTGGTTCAGATTCTGATTCGATGTTTGTTGATGAAGAGAAAGTGATGTGTATGCTTAAAAAATTAAAGAAGATTAAGAAAGAAGATTCCGATGAAGAGAGTGGCTTAAAGTCTAAGAAGAAAGATAAGAAAAAAGAAAAACTGTTGACGCCTGAAGAAGCAGCACACAAAGAGTATCTTAGGTGCTTTCCCACTCTTCGTGCAAGGATAGTTTCGACTTCTCTTTTTTCTACCATTCGTTCAGCAAGAGTTGACATGTGGAATTTTTTTGTCAGAAATAGGTTTTAGTGCATTTTACAATGTTGCCATTGTTAAAATACCGTCGAGGTTAGGAAGGTATGTGGTGTCAAACTTTAATTCAGCAACTTACAGGCTGTCTTTGGATACTGGTGATTATGTCGAGGTCACTCCATCGAAAATCCATGATATCTTAGGTATACCCGTTGGTGGTGATTCGCTATTTTCTTTAGATGCCTGACCAATTGAGCATGATTTTGTGAGGTTGTGGGCTCATCAATTTTACCCTAAAGAATTGAAGGATATCTAAGCAGGTGATATCGCTTCCAAATTGGTTTTTGCTCAGGAAGTTGACTTTCTGTTCAAAGTCAACTTTCTTACCTTGTTTACAAACACAATGGCTAGAGTTGCTGGTTTGAGGGGACACATTTGTTTGGATGTAGTTAGACACCTGCATGAGGATTGCGTTATTTCTAAAATTAATTGGTGCAGCTACATTCATAGTTGCCTTGAAGACAGTAAACTCTCGAAGAAAAGAACTGTGCAATACCTTGGTCCATTTACATTCCTCATTGTAAGTTTTTAAATTCATCCAAGTTTAAATTCTTTTTTCATGCTTGTGTATTTATATTTTTATTTTTCTAACTTTTGTATCTAGATTCTACAAAGTTCAATAGGTTTCCTGTCGTTTGTACTCGTCCAACTATCAGAGACTGGACTTCAACTTTAATGAGACAAAGACAGGATCTAGAAACAAAAGAACATGTTATTGGGTGTCTAGAACTTCATGATGAATGGACCGAATCTGAGCTTCAAGAGACCGAAGGTTTTACTAGGGTTTCTTCATTGGAAACTTTCGAGCGAGAGGTTCATTTAATTTGTTTAATTTGTTTTTCCAAATGATTTACATTTGTTCAAATTGAATTACATGAGATTCAAACTGAATCACATGAGATTCAGACTGACTGCCATGTGATTCAATCTAAATCACATGTGATTCTAACTGAATCACTTGTGATTTTTTAATTAGTCTCATTCTTTATTTTAGGTAATCTCATGTGATTCTATTTTGGATCACTTATGATATAAGCTAACCTTATGTGATTAACTATGGTATTGTATTTGATTAACTACAGGCTTTGTTTAAAAAAGCTGAAGAGAAGCTTGCTACAATTTGTTCTGAAAGAGTTTTTCTAGAAGATTTAATAAGGAAAGATAGCTTAGTTTATCCTGGTTATGTATAGTTCGTTAAACTTCAAGAAAAGTATATCCAAGTTTTTAGAGATCCTATTTCATTTGATGTTGATGTGAGTTCTGTAGATGGTGGAAATGACAGTGATGGGGATGATGACAATGATCAGGGAAACGTTGATGAGGATTTGAATGATAAAGAGCCTTTGGGTAGCAATCCGAGTTTTGGTTTTAGCAAAGTCAATTTAGATGATTTTGACAAGCCATCTGGTAGCGGTAAAAGTCCCAAGAACCAAGTTGTTGAAAAAGAATCAGTCAATCCATCTGTTCAAGAATATGAAATCTTGAGTACACCTGAGTCATATACCCAATGGTTAGAAAGAAATGCAGATTTAGTTGGAGAGATGATTGATTCTATAACTGATGAGTACTTATACGTAATATTCTAACACTATACAAGTTTTTTTCTATTTCCTAAAATTTATTTATTTTTAATTAAATCTCTTTTCTCTTTATTTTAGGGTGACTTATTTGGTCAAAATTTGGTGACAATGGAAGTATTGAATCAAGGGCCGCTTACTCCTGATAGAATGCCTATTCGTGCTTCTAAAGTAAGTCCTAGTCCCGAAAAGCGAGTTGTGAAACCTTCTTCTTACCTGTTATCCCCGTACATGAACAAGAAGACGAAAGTTGTTCCCAAAATTACAAGGATGGAATTTATTGTTGGGAACAGTTTTTTCGCTATGCAGGGTGACAAGATGTAAGTTAATAAAATATCATCTATTTCTGAATTAAATCCCATGTGATTTTATACTGAATCACATGTGATTCAATTAGAATCACATGGGATTCAAAACATAATGACATGTTTTGTGTATGTTATTTTAAGCCAAGTCTTTTTATATATTTACATGATGCACATGTTTTTCATATAGAGAAAATGTTTTTGAATCACATTCTGGGGGGTTCATTGTGTATGGAATACGTTTGAATATGGAAACATTAGCTCCTGGTTTGTGGATTGATGCAAATGTTATTGATTGCTGGGGTGCCATCCTTAACCATGAAGAGAAATTTTGAGATGCTAAATCAAAAGCAAGGCACTTTTTCCCTACTGGTTGTATTGTAAGTGTTCTACATTTATAAATTTACTATACAAGTTTTTCGTTTTTGTTGATACATTTATGTATATTGTTTTATACAGACAAAATCAATATTTGAAGGAACCTTGGCTTCTGATGAAGGGGGGGTGGAGGGGGATCCGGGCGGGGGAGGAGGGAAAGGAGGGTGGGAAGGGGAAGGAAGGGTAGGGGGAAAAATGGAAATGGAGATTCTATACTGGAAAAGGATTACACTTTGTGTCGATGTCATTAATGAATTATATGGGGCTGATGGATAGCTTCTCGTCACCCTCGAACTGTATGATTTTGGTTGTATTTGGCTATAACATTATTTACGGCAGTTGAGGGAAAGAAAATAACGGGTTGTTCGATCCTTCCTTTAAAAATCGTTGCTTTAAAGGTGGACGTGGGTATAGCATGTTGTCTTGGAGGGACCCGTGGTGTGGTGATGGTTCAACATCTCATGGACATCTTCCCCTCAAATATTTTCCTTTGAGTTGAGGAAAGTGATTCGCACAGAAGGTAAATGGTGTGTTTAGAGGCTTATTAATGGTTATTGAGTGGGATGGGACTTGTCATGGAGAATCCCTCCTTAAAAAAGAGGCATCGATGACCTGTCAACCCTAATTGCTCGATTGGTGATCTTCAATGGCCTTAAAGGGAATGATAAATAGTTTGGTCTTGGTGATGCATCTGGTGGATTTAAGTACTCGAATTCTTTAGCAAGAGTGTATTCGACAGACACTTACCTTACCACGTGCTTATGTTATTGGCAGGCATCCCCCTCTGGAAACTCGTAGATACCTCGAAAAGTAAATATTTACACTTGAAGGACCTCTTCTCATTATGCTTCCACTCGTTCTAGACCAAAGGGCCCGGTTTGTGAAGATTAGGCCCATTATGGGTTTTATTCATGTTAATACCGAAACCCACTTCTACATCTCATCTGAGTGCCCTAAATTCATAACAAAATTCTAAGTCTAAAATGGGTTGTGTAAAGGTGCGATCTTATCTGACGGTGTACATTGAAATGATCATTTCTTTTATTCAATTATGTTTGCCATATGAATCTTTTATATTTTACTGTTATTGTTCAACAATATTAAATTAATTAATCTTAGATCCGTTAGTGGATGACTAGCCTACCGATCTCACCCAAAACCATGATCCACATGGGTTTTTGTTCTTTATTGACTTTTGTTCTGTTAGTGGTGTTTAAGGTTGTTTGAGCCTATTCAAATGAATAGGGATATTTATTTGTAATTTATGATCTCGGAATGGTGGAAAGTTAGAAGGAATAATGAGGGTATAATAATTGATATAATTTTAGTTTAATTATGTTTCATATTTAATATTTTCTCTGTTTTTTCTTTAAAAAATAGGTTTTGTTTTGTTTTTTTTTCTTTTCGAGAATACATTGGTTTATACTTCGTTATGGTGATACTGTGGGTTATCCCGCCTCCGTTATTTTATGGGATACTTTGGGTTCATCCGTCTTCATTACGAGATGCTTTTGGGTTTATTCCCGTCCTCCGTTACGGGATGGCCTCTTGGGTTATCTGTCCTCCGTTTATGAGATGTTTTAGGTATCCTGTCCTTCGTAACAGGATGCTTTGGTTTATGCCGTCCTCCGTTTCGGGATGCTTTAGGTTATGCCGTCCTCCGTTACACATGATGCTTTGGGTTTATGTCGCTAATTTTCCTCGTTTACGGGAGTATGATTTAGGTTATGCCGTCCTCCGTTACAGGTGCTTTTGGGTTATGCCGTCCTCCGTACGTGATGCTTTAGGTTATCCTTCCTCCGTTACGGGATTCTTTATTGGTTACCGTCCTTCGGCTTAGGGTTACTTTCGGGGGCGTATGATGGTTTCTCGGGTTACTTTCAAATTCCTATCGACCCTCATGATCAAGAAAAGACAACATTCACGTGTCCTTACGAAACGTTCGCCTATCGTCGCATGCCTTTTGGCTTATGCAATGCATCGGGCACGTTCCAAAAGTGTATGATGGCTATCTTTCATGATATGATCGAAAAAACAATGGAAGTCTTCATGGACGACTTTTTGGTCTTTAGGAATTCATTCAAAAATTGCCTCTCTCGTGTAGACAAGATGCTTCAAAGGTGCGAAGACACCAATCTTTGTCTAAATTAGGAAAAGAGTCATTTTATGGTTAAGGAAGGCATTGTCTTTGGCCATAAGATTTCCAAAAATGGGATTGAAGTCGATAAACCCAAAGACGATGTGATTGCTAAGTTACCTCATCCCACCACCGTTAAGGGTGTTCGGAGTTTTCTCGGTCATGCCGATTTCTACCGACGATTCATTAAGGATTTTTCCAAAATTTCCCGACTGATGACTCATCTTCTTGAGAAGAATACTCCGTTCATTTTCTCTAATGAATGTATTCAAGCTTTTGAAATGTTAAAGAAAAAACTTACCGAAGCTCCAATCTTGATTGCCCCTGGTATGTGCTTAATTACACATACCATTTTCCATTAAAAACAGACTTAAATGACTAAAAACGTACCAAAAATACATTGTATTTGTATGTTTGCATTTGTATTGTGCAGGAACGGATATTCAAGAAAAGGACAAAAAGAAAGCCAAAAACAAACAAAACCGAGCACGGAATGGAAAAGACCAAGTCAAGTCAAAGTCTTAAGTCAACCACATGAAGAAAATACAACTTGAGGGACTAAAACTGCCAAACCTCAAGTTGTATTACAAAAGAAAAAAAAAGACAAGGGTCGAAATTGCAAACCGGGCAAAGGTTGAATTGAAGTTATAAGAGAGGAGGGGCCAAAACTGCCAACCTACCCAAACTTCATTTTTCCCGCCCAACAAAAACCCAGGTACAGCTAGGGATGTCGTCCCATACCTTCTACCCTGCAAAACCACTCAACACCCTAGATAAATCATTTCAACCACTCTTCTATCAACCCTCCAGCTGTATAAGTGCCATGTTGGCAATCCCTTACCACTTTCTAAGCAATTTCAATGGCTGTGATTGACTCTAAAGAAGCACAAAAGAAATTGAAGGCTGGAATTTATTTCAGAATCTCCTCACACAACAAGCACACTTGGTTTTTGTCTATATAAAGAAACACAGAAGAAAGAGAAGAGAGTCCAGAAGCAAGCTCCCTTAATTTCGTTTTAGTATAAATAGGGCCTTTGTACCAAGTTTTGGAGTTAAGTTCTTTGTTTTTAATATCTTAGAAAATCTTAGCTTAATGCAGTCATTTTACTTCGTATTTGTACTTTTTCTTTCAGCTTTTGTACTAATTTCCGTTTAATTAAAGTGTTGATATATTATTTTAAAATCCAATTTTTAAATTCCAATGTTCTCCACTTGCTAACTAGTGCCTAATTTCATTTGAAAAGCTTTTAAAGGAGCTTTGTTTATAAGCAGTTTTTGCTTTAGTAAAGAAAAAAAAATAGATAAGTAGTTAAGAGAAAATAACAAATCACTCTCAAAGACACCAAGCTTATTTTTTGGTGATAGCAGTTTTGGATGGGCTTATGGATAACACCTTACTAGCTTGTTTTATACTAGTTTGAGCTTGTAGATTCTTTGTTTGACTGTCTTGAGCGAAAGGGTGTAGTAAGTTTCTCTTTCTCTTTCTTTTTCTTATTGCTATAGAATTGCTTTTAGTGCTATTTTGTTACTGTTGTTTATTATTTGTGCTTTATCAGATTGTTTAGTGCTTATCTTATTAGTTGTTAGATTAAAAGTGATTAGTGCAACTTTCTTAGTTTGAACTGTTAGTTCATTTATAAAACTGTTAGTTAGAGTAAATACTGTTAAGTATTTATTTGCTTATTTAAGTGCTTATCACTGATTGGAATATGTTCATAAGTACCTTATGTTGTCATTTGATAATCTGTTTTTAACAATTAGGATCAAATCAGCTTGAATAAAATGACTTTTGAAAACTTTAAGAGGTTTTTAGAACTAGCGGTACTAACTTTTAACTAGCGGTACTAACTTTTAAAGCTAGCGGTACTAACTCAGGTTAGTTACCCGTAGTTACAATTTTTGTCTCACTTTTAGGTTGTTAGTTAGGTTTTAGGTTATGATTTTTTGAACATACTTCATTGGGGGGTGAGTAAATCTATTTGAGGTTTTGTTTAAGTCTTTGAGCTTATTTCAGTAGCTTATTTTAGGTCTAAAAGTGCTTATTTTCATTAAAATCCAAAAAATAGTAGTGTAGTCATTTGTGCTTATTGTGCTTATTTCAGTGAGCTTATTTCCAAAAGCCCACTTTTCAGTTTGGCTTATTGGTGATTTTAGCTTATTTTGAATTTGCGCATCTATTTAAGAATAAGTTTAGAAGTTTTAATTCTTTTTGTGCAAATGAGTTATGTTAAGTTGTGTTTGTTGACATAACGCTTTTTGGAAATCCGGATTAGCCCCATTATAAGCTTTCCAAAAACTCTCTCCTTTTTTGATTTGAGCTTATTTTGAGTTTGTAGTGTCCAGAATCCAAAAACTAAATGTTTAAGCAACTTTCTTGCAATCAGAAGCTTATTTGGCTTTTGGGAGCTTATTAAGTGATTATTTTCGCAAGTGTCTTTATTAATGGTGGCTTAATTAAGGTTGTGAACAACTTCGTGTTTTGCGTTTGGGTAAAATTGACTTTTTAAATAACACTTTTTTGGGACTTGACTAAAAACGAGATTGTAGCTTTTTAGCTCATTTGCATTCTAGTTTATCTAGTTGCTTTTCTTACTCCTTGAAGTGCTTATTAGGGTTTGGTAAAAAATTGTTTTTGGTTTGATTTATTATTTCTCGTTTCATTATGTTTTTGTGAGCTACAGTACTAACTAAGCTAGCAGTACTAACTTAAAGCTGCAGAAAAAATATTAAAAAAAAATAAAAAAAAAAAAATAAAAATTACTAACTCAAAGTTAGTACTGTTAGTTAAAACTGTTAGTACTGTTGTTAGTACTGCTGAGTTTCCTTGCTTAATTTAGCTTAATTGCTTTTTGAATTTGCTTATTTAGAGTTAGCTTAGCTTATTTGATTTGTCTTAAGTTTATTTGAGCTTTTTTCTCTGTCTTAGAGTAAAAGTTTTAGTTGGTTTGCATTCCTTAGCTTTTAAGCCTGCTCTAGCTTATTTTCCTTGCTTATTTTTGAGTGCATTTGCCTATTAGGTTTAGTGCCAAATCATATCGAAATAACTGCAGTAAATTGGTTTGTCTGCTTGAATTCCGAGAAGTCGTCTTCCAAAGCTTAAGCTCTGACTTAATACATGAATCTGGATTCGGGTTGAGCATGTTTGAAATAAAGCCTGATGATACAAAAGAACTCTGCTGTTGAACTTCAGGAGCGACAGCTGTCATGATCACATGAGTATCTTCTGTTACATGAGTACCTTGAACATTAGTCTGTTGTGCATCTGTATCTCTTCCTTCCAGATTGACGTTCACATCCCTATACAATTCATTCACTTCTTCATCTTCATCTGTCTCTTCGTTTAGTTCTTCTCCTTTAACATTCCCACCTTGAGTTACTTCATCACTTTCTTCATCATCAGTGGATTCATAATGAGAAGGTGTTTGAACCCTCAAATCTGAACCCTCTTCTTCATCTTGTCTTTCTTCTTGATCATGAGTGGAGAACTTGGGATGAACAAAGTTGTCACCATCATTATTTGAATCAGTCTGCTCATCATCATCTTCTTGATCATCATCATCTTTATTATCAGCATCGTCATCATTTTGATCATCATCAGCGTTGTCATCATCGTCTTTACTCATGCTCACTTCATCATCATCTTCCTCGTCACTGGACTTCCAAGATATTTGCTCATCATTAGAGTTATATGTAGGTGCATTGGAAACCCCTAGTATAATACCAGTTCCTTTATCTGCACTTGAACTGCTGGCGTGAGAGCTGTGAGTCTGTATCAAGCTTCTTTTGGTGGCTAGTTTTATCTATTCAGCCTCAGATAATGCAACCTCAGATAGCATATTTAAACCTTTTTCTTTTGACGTTGTTGTAGGTTGCTTCTTCTTGGCGGGTTTAGTCACCTTTGTTGAAGTCTTAAGTCTTTTGTCTTTCTTGGCGGTGTAGACACCACCTTGCTGAAGGTCTTGAGTCTTTTTGCCTCAGAAGCTGGAGCAGACTTCTTCTTTGGGAGATGATTCAGGATCAACTTTGGTTCTTTACATATTTAGGTTTTGGAATCTACTTACCATAGCATAAGCATGATAAGTCTTGTAAGCTTCGGACTCCAACATGGCTTGATTGGTTAAGTGTTGAGGGAGAAGTGCACCATATAACTGAGTGTCCTGATGTTTAGAGATAACCCTTATTGTAGCAAACATGGGGTCATCCCTAGCATAGTGCCAAAACATCTTGTTTCTCCTTGGTATTGAGAAATCCTTTGCCATGAAGTAGTCTACAATGACTTTGGTGAATCATGAATAATACATGTCATTGTTCTTCTTAGAGTTCGTGTTCTCCACTTGATACACCAAGTCTTCCCAAATCAAGTAGACATAATCAACATTGTTGTTATGATACATGCCCCAAAGAATTTGAGCACGAGACAAGCAAAGTTTTTCCACTTAGACACTTATTGATGATGGCAGCAAATGATCTCCATGGTTGATGCATGTGATTAACATTGACATAAGATAAAACCTTGATCTCACCAGTATGTCCAAGATCTCTAATAAAAGAGAGAATCTCCTCTTCAAATGGAGGATCTTCAAATTTCTGTCCTGGGAGTTTAGGACAAATCTGGAGCATTTCTCTGAAGTTGTCAACGTTAACAGTATGACTTTTGCCGTTCATCTTGAAACAAAGTGAAGAATGATGTCTGGAGACAGTGACCCAGAACTCTTACATGTAGATTTCTGGTACATCAGCAATGATCTCAAATGCTTTGTAGAAGGAAGTGAGTTTGAGAGCGTCTAATGCCACTTGAAGAGTAGGTTCCTTGGATTTGAGATTTGAGCTTAGTCGAAGACTGGATTTCCCTATCTTAAGACGGTTAGCAGGAGCGACTAAATCATCATCCAAAGCTTTTTGCTGAGCTTTTGTGTTATCCATGATTCTGCTAAGAAAGGATCAATACAATTTATGTTGGTACAAAATACTATAGAGACCTTTCAATTGAACACTTTGAGTTGATTCATGATGTGAAAATTTCTTAAGGAATAGGCACACTAAGACTTTTAGCACTTTGTAAGATTTATTCAGTTAAGTGACAATTTAAGCTAACTAAACTTGTTTAAAGTTTAGAATTAACCAATTTTAATTAACTCCTTGCCATTTAATTTGGAAATTTAATCTTAAGTGCTTTGGGTCTTAAAAGATAAACTAATTTCTAAAAGAAAAACTAGTTGTTCGGTTCAAGGAAATTCAATGGGAATCAAGTTGTTCGATTCCATAACCCAAACTGGTTGTTTGGTTCATTAATAGAGCTAGTTGTTCGGTTTAAAGCAAATCTAGTTGTTTGGTTCCTTAATGAAACAAGTTGTTCGGTTCCTTAATACAGCTAGTTGTTCGGTTCCTAAGCCAATCTAGTTGTTTGGTTCCTTAATGAAACAAGTTGTTTGGTTCCTGAATACAACTATTTGTTCGGTTCCTAAGCCAATCTAGTTGTTCGGTTCCTTAATGAAACAAGTTGTTCGGTTCCTAAATACAGCTAGTTGTTCAGTTCCTAAGCCAATCTAGTTGTTCGGTTCCTTAATGAACCAAGTTGTTCGGTTCCCCAATCAAATTAGTTGTTTGGTTCCTTAACTAAACAGGTTGTTCGGTTCCTTAACTAAACAAGTTGTTCGGTTCCTGAACCAGATTAGTTGTTCGGTTCCTTAACCAAACAGGTTGTTTGGTACCTTAACTAAATAAGTTGCTCAGTTCCTGAACCAAACAGGTTGTTCGGTTCCTTAACTAACGAAGTTGTTCGGTTCCTTTACGAAAATTGCACAAACATGAATTTTAAGCATTCTAACTTGTTACTTTAGCATTCTTATCATGAGGATAACATTTAGGCTCAACAATAACAACATTTAGACACAGTTTCATCAAGATTTTACAAGAAACGAGCATGTGAAAACATTTAGCACATATATTCAAGACACTACAAATAAAGGAATGATGTTATCATTCAATCTTATTCTAGAATTGAAAAACAAGCATTCTGTTACAGAACCCACAAACATTTTACAATATCTCCCAAACAAACTTAAATTTTTGCACCTAGGAATTAGCAATAACACATACATATGAAGTCTAAATTAAAAACAGTTTTAATCGAGTACTTTCCACACCCAATGCTACAAAACCCCTCAACTAATTTGGAGTTTTAACCATTTTTGATTTTCAAGAACCCTAATTTGAGAATTAGGGATTTTGAGATCAAGAGTGGATGAAAAGCCAATTCCTTTGAGACATAGGCAGATTAGGTGATAGAGAACAAGTTCCTTTTAGTACCTTTATCGTGAAAATTGCTAGAAATGGAGAACAATCAATGGCAAATTCGAAATGAGTGTGTGGGAGGGAAAATAAGTTCCAAGTGTGTGTGTGTGTATAGGATGGGGTAGGGTGGGGTGATAAAAAAACTAATTTGGTTTTTTGTCACTTACACCCCCCAAATTACATAACCCTTTCAATTTTTCATATATAAGTTGAATTAGGCAAATATAGTTTAACAATTGGCACACTTAGTCC
>BQNB010135337.1:0-18173 GCA_026074375.1 Tanacetum coccineum | reverse complement strand
TTCGCTCTAATCTTCTACTGTTGAAGAGGGCGAAGAAATACACTTCTCATCTTCTCCTAATTTCGTCTTCATGGAAGATGCTTCTTCTATCCTCATCTTTAATTAATGAGCCTTTGCTCATAACAATCTCGAATGAAGTGATGTCGAATTTGAATATGCTTCGTCTTTGAGTGAAGAACAGGATTCTTCACAATGCATATGGTACTCTCATTGTCTCTATGGATTTCAGTGTTCATGAAGTTAAATCCATAATCTAGCAATTGATTTTGCATCCAAAGTACCTGGGCACAACAACTTGCAGCTGCTACATATTCTGCCTCTGTAGATGATATAGCCACAATTGTTTGTTTCTTGCATTGCCAATAGACTAGTCTTCGTCCAAGATATTGACATCCTCCTGAAGTTGATCGTCTATCATGATTGTCCCCAGCATAGTCACTGTCTGAAAAAGCTTCTAAATGAAAAGGAGAGTCCTTAGGATACCATAGACCCAATTTTGGTTGATGTTTGAGGTACCTAAAAATCCTTTTTACAGCATGTATGTGAGAAACCTTTGGAGTGACTTGAAACCTTGCACACAGACAAACAGCAAACATTATGTCTGGTCTTGAAGCAGTTAAATACATGAGACAGCCAATCATAGACCTATAAAGATGGACATCAACTTCTTCACCCTCTTCATCTTTTCCTAAAGATTTATGAGCTTCAATTGGGGTAAAGCTGCTTAAAAGTTCTAAATTCAAATTATTGTTGAGAATGTCTTTCACATAGTTGTCTTGACTTAGAAAAATACCAGCAGTAGTTTAGCTTGACTTGTAGCCCCAAAAGAAATTGAGTTCACCCAAGAAACTCATTTTAAGAATTCCATTTGCATAAAGATCTTCAAAATCCATTACATAGAAGAATTGGTATATCCCAAAAATGATAACATCAACTAAACCTGTACCAACAAGATATCTCTTCTATCCTTCCTCAATGACAGAGTTTTATCAATAGCCCCTCCTCCTATCATTATGCATCAAAAGAAAATGGAAAGGTCTTTTCATACCATGCTCTTGGGGCTTGATGTAAGCCAAAAGTGCTTTGACACTAGTGAAGACCTTTGTTGTGTATGAGATGGATCTTCGAAAACCTAGAGTCTCTTGAACGTACACTTCTTCTGTGATGTTGCCATATAAGAATGCACTTTTGACATCCATCTGATAGACAGTAAAGCCCATGAAAGATGCAAATGCCAAAAAGAGTCTGATTGCTATCAATTCTAGCAACAGGTGCAAACACTTCATCATAATCCACACCTTCCTCTTGTCTGTACCCTTGTGCAACTAGTCATGCATTGTACTGTAATAGTACCCCGTTCATCTCTCTTGTTTCTAAAAACCCATTTAGTACCAATCACTCGCTTGCCATCTGGTAAATCACATAATACCCATACATCTTGTAGCTTGAATTGAAGCAGCTCTTCTTGCATCGCTTCAACCCAACTTTCATCTGCTAAAGCTTGAGAGACTTCTTGGGTTCCTCTTGAGATAAGAAACAAGCAAACAAGCATGGTCTGATTGATCTTTGTGATTAGTTCTGTGTTTGTTATGTATATAAAAGACAGCAAGGCCTGGAGTTGGTCAGAAAGCGACTTTCTTTAAGCTTTCTTTCTTTGTGAGAATCCCAGCAGTCACTTTTTACCAATAATCTAACTTTGAGGATGAATCTCATGAATTCTAAGAGTAGAGATGTAAGGTGACATATAAGTGGTATTACCAAGTTTTGTGGTGGAGATAGCTCTCCACCTTCACAGTGTCTGTATTTTCATCATCAAAAGAATTTGTAGAGAAAACACAACCATCTTTTGTAACACTCATAACCAGAATCTGTAGGTTTAATTACGATACTGTTGAGAAGGGTATTTAGCATACTTAAGTGAAAGTACTGTTGACACATTCTTTTCCCTTTTCAAGATCTATTTCCCTCTTTTCCTTTTCAAACGCATTCCTTTGAGCATCATTATGAGATTTAGCAAGAGATTCTTGATGCATCAAACTTACAAGCTCATCATGTAGAGCTTGTTCCTCAGAGGACAATGGAACTTCCTTGTCAGCAGGATATTCTTCTGAATGCTTATCCTGAACTGCAGCAATGCTTGGACAATGAACAATAAACTGCTGGTCATCTAAATCTTCAACATCATTATAAGAAGATACATTTCCTCCTGAGAAGCATAGTATTCTGTCCTTACATGATGTAATTCAAGAAGGAGTTAGAAGTTCAAGATCAAACATCCACTCAGGACGTTCCTTTTGAATCTCCTGATTCTCAAGAAAGTACATGAAGTACCAGTCCTTGAATCTTTCTTGAGACCCTGTTATAGACTCTAAAACCCTTTGCTGTAGTATGTGTATCCCAACCAGATTGCCTTCTTCTGACTGCCATCAAACTTCCCAATGTGATCTAGGGTAATAACTATAGTCAGATTACATCCAAAAGGTCTCATGAAACTGATGTTAGGGAAGCACTTCCCAACAAATTTTCATAAGGAGTCTCATCTTAGGTTTAGTCACCAAAACCTATTATGCACAACAAGTAGTAATGACTGCTACGCCCAAAATTGAATAGGTAAAAGAGAGTCTGCTAACATAGTCTAGCAGCTCACTGAGAGTCCTATTCCTTTCGTTCTGCACACCATTTTGTTGTAGGAGACCCCTATGCAATGCTATATTCTCTCTTGAATCTTTTCTTGACACAAAAACTCATTCATTAAAGATTCTTGAACACTTTCCATGGTCCACACCTATGGTCTTCACTTTTATGTATTAGCTTGTTTTTTCTAACCCACGATCAAATCATTAAGCATATCATAAGTCACATCCTTATAAGCCAAGAAAACACCCAACTTAATTCTACAGTCACAGTAACCACAAGTCAGTACTTTTTCCTATTTACCCTCTCAACTAAAACCAGGTCCAAATAGAATCCATATGGTAGCAATATCTAGAGGTTCTCTGATTGTTCTTATCTTCATATCTTCTTGCAAGAAGCCATGTGCTAGTTTACCCTTTCTACATGCCAGACATGAATGACAAGCTTTAATGTCTTGGAAGGTAAACCCTCAACCAGATTTGCCTTTAACCAACTGTAACAAATCATGAAGTTGAACATGCCCCAATCTTCTGTGCCATAATACAGCTTCATCCTTTGTTGCCTTTACAACCAAACAAGTTATTCCTCCGGAAGGAATAATAAAATCTTTTAAATCCAGGCTGTATACATCATTCTTTCTAGGAGCTCTAAGAATTACCAGATCTTCATCAACAGAACTTTTAATTTGGAGATAAGATTAACCACTATTAGAACGCACACCCCTTTTAACAGTGAAGAGAACATTATGCTTCTTATCACAGAATTGAGTAAACAGAAAAATATTGAACTTAAGCCTCCTCACATAGAGCTTAACTTTACTCAAATCTAAGCATGATGACTGATGGTTCCTTTTCCTGAGATTCTTCCTCCTTTAGAGTCATTTCCAAAAGCCACATAACCACCCTTGAACTCTTTAAAATCAAGACAGCTTGTCCTTGTCTCCTGTCATACTTCCAAGCATCCACTGTCATATTAGCATAATCTTTAGAGATCTTCTTCTGTTGCCCTGTCACAAATAAGTAAAGAATTAGACTCTTTAGGTGACCCAAGTTCATAACTGACTTGGATACCCCTACGGGAGTTACTTACTCAAATTGCTTTAGTGTGTAAGATCTATTAATCCCTATTCACAAATCAAGATAAGCCCTTTTTGTCATACATGTTTTATCTATCATGGCAAACCCTTGACACTGTACAATTTTGGAGTACTATGATCTGTGATCCAACATGTACTTCTTTCTTAACCTAGATAGATTTCGATAACTTTCTTGGGTCTTTGTTGTCTGTGAGGATTCCATGTGGTAAAGACCTTGTTGATGTGAAAAACTTGAGGTTCTAAGTCTTATATTATCCATCCTTGGATTAAAAAGTGTCCTACCAGTACTATTGTAAGTACTGCGTTGGCAACTCTGTCCTAGCAGTCACCCATTGATAAAACACATTACAGTACTTTTTGAAGTACTTTCGTGTTAAACTTTTGGATGGCAGTACTTTTTCACCTTTCCCTAGTAAGTACTGCTGAGGGATAAAAACCTCCCTTGGTGAGGGTACCTAGAGTTTCCTGAGAAGTTACTATGTTTCACCCTTTTGGATGTTGTTCACACAGGTCTTTAGTGTCCCTTTTGAACCCTGTGTCCCATTAGGTTTATGAGTTTGGGTTGTTTGAAGGTTTCTTTCATGTAGATTGTCATTCCTTGATTAAGTGCTTATAGGACTGTAACATTACACAACAAAAGTTTTACCCCCTTTTGTTGCCCAAGACCCATTTCCTAGATCCATGACCACACTGTTTTGACTGCTAGTGACTTTTTTTCGAAAGATGTTACACTATTTTTCTGAGTTTAAAACATATTTCTTTTGGAATTTCTGAAAAAGAATTAAGACATCTCTTCTTCATCACAATAAACCATCTTTAATTATGACTTTAATTTTCTATCAATTTCTGTTTGACTATGCTTTGTATTCTCTTGAATTAAGACCTTATTTCCTTATGGCTATTCATCCTAAACCTGTAAAGGAGACATTAGCCCCTAGGAGGTATGATAGTACCTGTATGATGGAGGTAATGAATTAAATGCCTATTGTCTTTTGAAAGTTGGATACGAAAGATATCAAGTTGTAATTTGTATTCCATAATTGTCCACTAATTTCACTATACTAATTTAACCCCAAATCTTAAACACAGTAGATTAAACATACAAATATCTTAGTTTGTTTAGTGACTTCATTTTGAAGTAACAGAAGCATTTGTCCATTTTACAAGTTTTACCTTGAAATCATCTCTTTCTTTTAAGCTTTTCAAGTTCCTTTTGTTTTCCAACTAGTTATATCAAATCCTTTAACTTTAAGTCATATTCCATCTGTTACATACTTTATCACCCCATGGCAAAGTTTCATTCTTTTCATGTGTTTTAAGTATTACTTCTAATGACTCTAAGCTCATTTGATATCCTAGAATTTCAGACCTAGCCTTTTGAAAATTGTCTCTTTCAGTTTGATAGTTTTCAAGCAACTGTTTATAAGATTTACTACATTTGGAACAGTAAGGTACCTCTGAGTTTGTAGCCATCAAGGCTAGAGATACTGGTGTATCATCAGCTTTGTTGCTCCAGTCAAAATCACCAAGTCCATCTTGTCCAAAGTGCACATGTTCTGCATCAATCTCCATGCTCCAATCATCTTCTTCAAATTCAGTCAGTGCCATCATAGCAAATGTCACTGGTTCAGCATCAAATTCCTTGGTCCAGTCAATTTCTTCATTGTTGTCTGTTGCCACCAAGGCTTTTGAGTTTGAATCTTCAATAGCCACAATCTTCTTTTCCTTATGACCATTTGCTCTATTTTCCTGATATTTAGCAAATCTGCACTCCCTAGCAAAATGACCCAACTTTTGACAATTAAAGCATTCAATCTTTGACTTGTCAAAAGTGATCCCATTCTTTGGCTTGAGGTCAATGGGTCTTCCTGTTTTTCTCATAAACTTCCTTATCCTTGCAGTTATCATAGCCACCTGCCATCGAATGTCAATTTCTTCCATAGCATCCTCATCAATTTGCAGCAGGTCTTCATCATCATGAGTTGTAGGCATAGATGCTTGTTAAGCAAAAAAAAGAACATATGATTTCATCTGAGTGGGAAGCACAGTTAGGAGCAGTTTGCACCTTGCTTGAGGCAGCCTGAATATATCCTTTTGGGATATTTTCTGAGTCAGCAGTACTTTGGATCAAAGTACTGCCTTTGATTTCAGTGGACAGAAAAGCAATATTTTGTGAGCTTGAATTTGAAACACCCTTTAATTCATGCTCATACACCTTCAAGTTGTTGTAGAGATCATCAAACTCCAATTCATCCAATCCAGGTTGTCCCCGAATCATTGTAGCAACTACATGCCACACAGATGGTAGGCTTCTTAGAAACTTCAAATTCGCATCTTCATGGGACACTTTAGCATCATATAATTCAAGCATACTAAGAATGTTCTGAAACCTTTCGTATGCTGAATCTAGCTCTTCTCTAGATCCGATAGTAAACGTCTCGAATTGTTGTTTCAAAAGATTCTTTTGCATCTTCTTTGATGCTTCATTACCTCCAAATCTTGCTTTTATGGCTGACCATAAGGTTTTTGCATCTGTGGCATCATGAAAACTAAGAAGATGTCTATCAGGAATTGCAGAAAGCAATATGTTAAGAGCTTTCTCATTGTTTCTTCTTGCGTTGGCAGCAAGTGAAGTTTTTGGTGCTGACGAGGATGCAGGATCAGTTGTGGCTTGGTCTCCATTGGTGATTATATCCCATAGTATATGATCAGTGATGGCAATATACTGTCGCATCTTCATGGACCAAAGGTCATATTCACCTTTCTTGATCATTGGGATTCTTAGTGCAGTGACTGATGAGGTGGGAGGGATAGGTTCAGCTTCAGACATCTTTTGGAGTTTGAAAGATTTCGAATGATTAAAGTTCTTCTAGATCAGAGTCTCTACACAGGCTCTGATACCACTTGTAGGATCGATATACCTTAGTATAATAAACCTTTAGCCTGTAAAGGATGTTACTTCCTTGAATAAATCCAAGTCGATAACAATGAAACACTGATGTAATACAATTAACTATGCGGAAACTAGTTAACAGTATCAAGAAGAACACACAATGATTTAACAAACGATTTGTATTATCACACGTTGAACCTGCCTAAGTTTGCAGATCCCTAATACAATACTTATCTCTAATACTTCTAACTAATGCTTTTTGTTGTTGTTTCTGTTGTGTTGTGTGTGTCATTCTAATGCCTTCCTAGAGATCCTTTTATAAACATAAGGATAACTCTAGTAGGTGTACAGTCCTTGTATGACACAAATATTAATTAATACTAATCACTAAATTAACTGTTACATGATAATAACTATTTACCTGATAATCCTTTGAAGTTCCTTTATTATCGGCAGTACTTTGACTTTCTAATACTGAGCAGGCAGTACTTTGATCTTCTATTTAGCAGTACTTTGTCCTTCTGACTTATCAGTACTTTGACCTTCTAACTCGTATTTCCCAACAACGTGTGTTGAACTCATACTGGCATTTTGACACCTCTTCAACACACTTTTACTCAAGAACTCAAATTGGAGAATCATCCAGAGCAAAATATCAGGGGAGTTCCTCGTTCTAATTTTATTTTCAATTTTCTTTAATTGTTTTATCTATACAACGAGGACGTTGTATAATTTAAGTAGGGGATGGAGAATTATAACGTCTACTTGTTCTTCTTTTTAAACAAAATATGCTATATGCTTAAAATTATGCCAAATTAAAAAAATTTAGCATACTTTTGTAAAAAATTACTAGTTACATTACCTCGCGCACAAATAACCCCTTAATGACAATTGTGAGAATTAAGCCTATTCCGTTTCCAAACGTTTACCAAAAATTTCACAAAAATTATGAGTGTGTCGGTGATGTAGTGGACTTTAGAACTTGGCTTGGTATATCTATTTGAGACCACAATAATGAGTACTATGGATTTAGATGGAGTAACATGTTTAACTAGTAAATTTATAGGAACAAACCAAAAAGCCTATATGTTGTAATATTAACTAACTATACTGGTTAGTTAACCTCCGTATAACCCTTTGCTTACTCTCACTAATAGAGTAAGATGCCTCTAGAAAAACCTGTTGAGCCATTCCTGTCTTTTTCCATACCAATTATCTGTTTCGTTACACCTTTACACCTTAGCCTACCCTATAGATTAAGCCTAATTAATCAAAGTTGCTAGTTTCTTTTGTGTAAAGTTTTGTAGTTCCTGTGTCAAAGTGAATTTTACTATCTCTGGTTAGGTCGGGAAATTGCACAATGCAATGGAAATGTAGAAGTATGTAGCTTATGTATTTGCTACACTTACGATTATGTTTCATGTTTGAAGGAAAAGTTAAAAGAAAAATTATCCGGATGACTTATGATGGTTAAGACGGTGAAATTACACCGAGATTCGTAGTGCATTATTGAAAAAAATGGAAAAATAGAAAATGGCAGCAAAAAAGAGAAGGAAGAAAGATAGTCGGTTCTTTAAACTTAAACCGATAAATCACTTGAAGGATCGATTATTCGTTGATATGTTGAATAAATCAACAATGTAAAGTTTTGTATAAAGTGGCCAATAGCACCACTTGTCTTGTAAAAGTATGTATAAGTATGGATGATTGGGAAGTTGACCGTTATGGGAATGCCAACTTAGGTTGTCTTTGTAATTTGTGTATATATTTCTGAGTCTTTATCATGGAACGGTCGGGAAAGTTTCAAGAAACTATATAACTTATTTGTTCAGGCTTATTCTATTTTGTTTTGTGAATTTTATTTAACGACAATTTATTTCCCCTTCCTAACAACTAACCTTAGGTTTTATTCGAATGAGGATAAGATCGAATCATACATGTCTATTCTGTCATTACGGCCATGTATGCGTGATTCAACCATCTTGTTGGTTTATTACTTTTGGTAAAAGTTAGAAGATACATACCCTATATCACTCTACTAGTCCTACTCTTTAGCTTATTCGAGTTAAGGTTTGAATGCAGTCATATGTGTCTATCCCATCGTTATGGGTATGTATGTATTGTCTTTGTCACCTTTTCTGGAATGTTGGTATTGGTAGAAACTAGAAAAAGTGATCAACCCTTATAAGCCTTTTAACCCAATTTACCTTTTTGAACTTGTTACTCCTTAGCTCTAGTGGTGGAGATATGTATCCTTGCCAAGCATATGATAGAAAACTAATCACGACCGAGCAATTGAGCGTACCTATTAAATGTTACATCCTAGATTAGTTGAGTGATTTGAGTGTTTTCATTTCCCATATTTTGTAAGGCGCTTGGTTTTGTACAGGTGATTAAAATGAAAGAATGCTTAAAGGAAAAATCCTTAACTTTGGTTGGGATACATTTTCAATAAATTACTAAAGTCTACTTGAGGACAAGTAAGATTCAAGTGGGGGGATGGGATGACATCAAATAACGTTACTTTTATAGGAGCATTTATCCCAACTACATTACCCACTTTTATATAATTATTGCAAGAATTGTTACTTAATTGCTTAAAGTTGTTAATTGCAGTAATTATGGAGTATATTATGAATACAAGCTAAAAGGCACATATTTTAAAGCTTAAATGATGATATTTGAAGATTGCTTATTTTTGACCCATATGCCGTATCCAACAAAGAAGATATGGCGTATCAGTGCCTAGACTTCACAAGAAAACGTGTACGTTTAATACCTAATATGGTGTATCCTGCTGAATACATACGTCGTATCCAGCTGGTCAAACAATCAAAGATCATGCAGTAAATGTGATTGATAACAGTTATTATTGATTGATTGTGAACGTAGCGCGCCCTCCAAGGAATACACCCCAATACGCCGTATTGACCTCACTCAATACGGCGTATCCACTCATTTTCAGAGGCTATAAATAGAAGACTCAAAAACGAGTTTTTAGTGTGCAAAATCATATTCTCTATACCATAAACTCAAAGGTCAATTTTCTGAAGAGACAAAGAGCAGCCAAGGTCAAGCATCAATCATAATTTCATAATAGACACTGTGTAATTCCTATACTCTTGTAATCATTCAATTTTTGGTATCGGTCGTTTAACTCGGTTAGTTTACCTTGGTTGTTTGATTATACGTGTATCATTACAATCGTTATAGGCTAATACCGTTGGGTATTAGCCATCTTAATGAAGATTTAATGTTTGGTTTGTTTAATCTCGATTGCTTAATTTGTCATTGATTGTTTAATTATGTTTATCATTTTATACTTGTTTATGTGATTGAATATGCGAACCATCATTCAACTGGGTCTAGTGAGACTGACCAAGTGATCTAGACACTCAGATGGCTCTCCATATCGCGTTTTATATATCTAGACCAATATGATCACAAATAATGCCCTATCTTTGCCTTTATATTTATGAGCTTATTTGGATTGGCATGTGACCCTTTAAACCAACAAGTACGTTCTTAATCAATTGGTAAAGACTTGGACAGTGGACTACCAGTATATAAAATGCCATCAATCAGTAAGTAGGTAAAGTCCCGATGGGCTAGGGTTTAACAAGATCACCATTGCTTTAATCCCTAAGATAGATTATAATTAAACTAAAAGGATGCTTTATGCGGATGCATTAATTATGATAGGATTCAATGTGTCTAGGTCTTAGGAAGAAGTACCGCCTAAGTCTTAAGAATGATATGCCTCCTCGAGATAAGCACTCATTGCACTAAACAAACAAACCAGCATTTAATCGGAATTAAAATGGCTAATACATGTTTTTATCATTTGGCTTGTACCGCTCTTTTATCTTCTGATTATCTTCTTGCGTGATTATTGTGTATTGAATTGATTATTGTCAACACTAAACCTGTGCCAGTCTCTCAGGCTGAAAACCCCCCTTTATCATTAGAAATAAGTTTAGCATAGGTTTAACATTAATTTGAAATAACATAGACTAATTAGACTAAATAAATTACTGATACAATATAAGGTTAACTTTCTCGCTCTTAGTGTTCGACACCCTACTTACCACGAAACTTCATCTTGACCGGGTACACTGCCCGTTAAAGTGTTGTTTTAGGATAAGTCGGCTAAATATAAATTTAAAACTTGATAATCAATAAATACAACCTACACGATAACACACCAAGTTTTTGGAGCCGTTGCCGGGGAGTGAAGTTGTTTAATTCTTATTTTATTAGTATTTTTATTTTAGTATAGTTTAGATTGATTTTCATATTTGTGTGTTCGTTTTGTGTGTTTAATTTTCTACATTGTATATTTTTGCATATAGTGTGTTTGTCTGTTTTTTGCATTATTACAGTCTTCTGTAATATTCTGAGTCGAATACTCAATACGGAGTATTCAATTTATTAGATACGGCGTGTAAAGTTTTCTAAACCAATACAGCGTATTCGACTCTAAACATCAATACGGCGTATTCAGTTTACTCAATACGGCGTATTAGTCCATTTAACCTTTTTTCGTAGCAAATTAATTACAGGTAATGGACGACCCCGACATCACAATAGAAGAGTACATCCAACTCATGGCTGATAAAACTCGATGGCCTGGTCAGACGTTTGATTGGGAAACTGCTACATACGGTAATGTACATTGTGATAATCTCGATCTTTTCACAAATTTCGAGACTGATTTCCCAACTATCGTCTACAATGATGCATCAACATCAAATCAGAATGTTTCTTCCGAACCCACTGTAAGTATTTACAATGCAATTAAAATTGACATTGATTTCACATATCATTTTCTGATTCCAAGGACGAGGATTATACTTTTATGTATAACAAGGATTCGTCTTTGTTAGAAACACGAAAAGTATCGGTCACTTCCAATAATAGTTAGTCAAAGCCCGTAGTTACAAAATGTAATGTTTAGTAAACTAAGTGGGCCAAAAGGCCCATGGAAAGCCCATAAGCAATCCATGGCCAGCCACTAGGTGGTATAAATACCCTCTCCATGACTTGGAGAGGGTGTTGGTTGGTTGGTTGGTTGGTTGTATTTTTCACACACTTAATGCATTTCTTTTCCTTTACTTTCTCTTACTAGAAATACTTCCTTCCTTCCACTTTCTCTCTCTAGTTCTTATATATATCAAAGATTACTTAGTTCCTTCCATTGGTATCAAGAGCCATGGAGTGATTTGTTTAGTTCTTGTGTTTGTTTTTTGTTTTTGGTTTGTTCTTCTCTCAATCCGTACGTCTTTTTCTTCTTTTCTTTTGTCTCTGATGCTTTTGAGTACACTAAAGGATCATTTACCTTGGTAAATCTGATCTAGTATCTTTAGGATACAGGTGTATAAGCTTTGAATCAAGAAAAACATCATTTTTTTACAACTTTTGTTTTCGAAAACCTTATAAAGTACAAATCTTGATTTTGAAATTTTTGGCTTAAAAACCATAAAGTTTGCATTTTAAGGTACCTGTAGGTTTAGTAATACTAGTTGTACAAGAAAATTTGGGAAAAAACAATCAAAAATATGTCTTTTTGTGTTTTAAAGATTTTGAGTTTCGTACTAGTTTTATCCGAATTAGCAATTTTAGTTGTAACCGAATTAGCAGTTTTAGTTGTAACCGAATTGGCAGTTTTAGTTGTAACCGAATTAGCAATTTCAGTTGTAACCAAATTGGCAGTTTTAGTTATAACCGAATTGGCAGTTTAGTTGAAACCAAATTGGCAGACTTTCATAAGCAACCGAATTCGCATTTCTTCAAAAGCAACCAAATTCGCAGTTCTTCAGGAAGCAACCGAATTAGAAATCTTTCTTTGTTAACCGAATTCGCAATATCTGCTTTGTCAACCAAATTCGAGGTTTCTACTTTGCTACCGAATTTGCAATTTCACTTGGACCAAAGTTTAAAAACTCAAACTGCTAAAACAAAATTATACGGTTTATTTCTGTGACCTATAAAATCTCGTGAAACATTTATTTGTTTTCCCGGTTTTGTCAAGAATTGTAAAATCCCGTGTAATTTCAAGACTTAAAACACACAAAAGACAACACCTTAAAACACAATTACTTTCTATCATCGCTCGATCCAACAGTAATATTTTATCATACTAATTTATCAATGGCGACTCTTGCTGACAAAGCGATTCTTTCGGGTGCTGAAAATCGTCCACCTATGTTGGAAAAAGATATGTATGATTCTTGGAAAAGCATAATGGAGCTATACATGATGAATAGACAATATGGATGAATGATACTTGAATTCGTTGAAAATGGTCCACTCATATGGCCTACGATTGAGGAGAATGGAGTAACTAAACCAAAGAAATATTCTGAATTATCTGCTACAGAAGCAATTCAAGCTGATTGTGATGTCAAAGCAACAAATATCATTCTCTAAGGATTACCACCCGAGGTCTATGCACTTGTTAGCAATCATCGAATCGCCAAGGAACTCTGGGAAAGAATTCAACTTCTCATGCAAGGAACTTCATTGACGAAACAGGAAAGAGAGTGTAAGCTTTATGATGAATTCGATAAGTTTGCTTATAAGAAGGGGGAAACACTACGTGATTTCTACTTGAGATTTTCACTGCTACTCAATGACATGAACATATACAATGTGAAACTGGAACAATTTCAAGTGAACACCAAGTTTTTGAATACTCTTCCTCCTGAATGGAGCAAATTTGTGACAGATGTCAAACTGGTGTGGGACTTGCACACAACTAATATTGATCAGCTTCATGCCTACTTGGGACAACACGAGTTTCATGTAAATGAAGTTCGTTTAATGTATGAACGTAACTCAGATCCACTTGCTTTGGTTGCAACCCATCAGATGACCTAGTCTCCTTATCAAACTCATCAAAACTCATACCAAAACTCTCAATTTCAACCACAAGTGTCACTATATCAGTCTCTACAGTATGGATCACCTTATTAGTCTTAACAATACTCAAATAATCAATCCTCTTTCAATCACTTATCCATCCAATGATTATCAATCATCAGTTCACCACAATGTTTATTCTCCATCATCATCCATCCTTCAATTAAAATATGGTCCATCAATTAACCAACAATCTGAATTTCCCCAACCAAATTCGGGTCTAATTATTCTAGTGTTCTAGAAAGGTAATGATCCCATTGATGCCATCAATCACATGATGTCTTTCTTGACTGCTGTTGTCACTTCCCGCTATCCTACTACCAATAACCAGCTCAGGAATTCGTCAAACCCTAGGAAACAAGCTACCATTAATGATGGGAGAGTGACCTTACAACCAATTCAGGGGAGACAAACTTCTTTTGCTGCGGGTACTACAAGGACATACACTCCAGGAGCAAGTGGAAGCAATTCTAGGAAATAAAAGACTGTTATTTGTTACAACTGCAAAGGGGAAGGCCACATGTCTAAACAGTGCACTAAACCTAAGAGGAAATGAGATGATTCATGGTTTAAGGATAAAGTGTTGCTGGTACAAGCTCAAGCAAATGGTCAAATTCTACATGAGGAGGAACTTGCATTTTTGGCAGATCCAGGAATTGCAAAAGGTCAAGCCACACAGACTGTCATTACTCACAATGCTGCTTATCAAGCTAATGATTTGGATGCATATGACTCTGATTGTGATGAACTCAACACTGCCAAAGTTACTCTCATGGCGAATTTATCTCATTATGGTTCAGATGCTCTCGCTGAGGTACACAATCCTGATAATGTGGATAATAATATAATTAATCAAGGTGTGCAGGTGGTGCCGTCTTCTGAATAATTAAATGTTGTGAACCATTCAAAGACTGAAATAACTAGTGATAGCAATATCATTCTTTATTCTCAGTATGTGATAGAATCACAACAGGCAACTGTTTAGAATTCTAACTCATTTGCACAACAAGATGCACTGATATTATCTGTGATTGAACAACTAAGAACCCAAGTAGTTAATTGTACCAAGATAAATCTAGACAATAAAAGTGTCAATGATACTTTATCTACTGAGCTTGAAAGATATAAAGAACAAGTTAAAGTTTTAAAAGAAGGACAAAATGTTGATTTAAAGAGTAATGATAATGTTTCATATTCAAGTGCACAGTCTGTAGAGATTGATCGTCTTAAACAAACTCTTTTTGAACATTTAAAAGAAAAGGGATCTTTAATGCAAACAGTTACTCTTCTCAAAATGATTTTAAGAAAGAAGAATCTAGGAACATCGATAGAGAGATCGCGTTAGAAAAGAAGATCAACCAGCCAGATAATATTATTTTTAAAAGAGATCAATCTGCACAAACTATTCACATGTTGACGAAACCTCAGTTTTTCTATGATCATACCACTAAACAAGCTCTAGGTTTTCAAAATCCTTTCTATCTGAAGAAAGCTCAGCAGTTGGAACCAAAGTTGTATGCTGGTAATGTCATTAAGAATACAAGTGCTATTGTGATTCTTGACTCCGAAGAGACCCTAATGCTTGCTGAAGAGAGTCGTTCAAAAATGTTTTTAAAACAACAGGATCTTATGATGTTAGAAAAAAAAGTTAATACTACACCAGTCGATTATGTTGTTCTTAACCAACTTTCTTAAGATTTTGAAACATGATTTGTTCCACAAACTAAATTATCTGCTAAACAAGCCTTTTGGTCTCAGAATTCTATGAATTCTTAAAAGCTTGTTTTAGGGATGAAATAATTCCATTTGTAAAAGCTCTGAAGGACTTATTTAATACATTCGATCAATTTTTGATTGATGAGCTCTCTGAAGTCCAAAATGTCTTTCATCAAATGGAACAGGCTGTGGAACAACATCGTTTAGAGTCAAAAACATTTAAAGTTAAAATGAATCAAGTTTTGAACGAAAATGAACGACTCTTGGAACAAGTCATTAACAAAGATATAGTGAACATAATTATGAATTCTTCTGTGGATAATGCTTCTGTGAATGTGCATGAATGTGAAAAGTGTCTCAAACTTGAGACTGAGCTTCTCAATAAAAAGGATTTCATTGAAAAAGAGATTTACGATAAACTGTTCAGAAGTTTTACCACTCTTGAAAAACATTGCATCTCTTTAGAAGTTGATTCTCAACTTAATCAAGAAATTTTTCAAAGGGACAATTCTGTTTCAAATCAAAGTGCTCCAAGTTTTGATTAATATTTTGAATTCAATGAATTGAAAGCTTAGTCCCAAGAGAAATACATGGTCATAAAGAAGTTGAAAGAGAGAATTAAATATCTAAGTGGAAAATTGAATGAGGATAAGATTAAAAAGGACTTAGAGGAGATTGAAATAATAAATATTGAATTGGATCAGAGGGTGTCAAAGCTTATTGCTGAGAATGAGCATTTGAAACAGACCTATAAGCAACTTTATGACTCGATTAAACGAGTACGTATTTGATCAAAAGAACAATTTGATGATTTAAAAAATCAAGTCAATCTAAAGTCTGTGGAAATCTCTGATTTAAATGCTAGTCTTTAGGAAAAAGTTTTGGTAATTACAGCTCTCAAGGATGATTTAAAGAAACATAAAGGAAAAGCTCTAGTTGATGACGTTGTTACGAAACACACTATCGATCCAGAGACGCTTAAGATTGATGTGGAACCAATAACTCCTAAATTGTTGAATAAAAAGATAGCTCACTCTGCCTATATTAAGCACACTCAAGAAGAAGTTGTAGTTCTTAGGGATCTAGTTGAACATGTTACATCAAATTATCCTCTAGATCATTCCTTAGAATCTGCCTGTAGGTATACTAAACTAATTTAGGAGTTGCTTACAAACATCTATAAAACCTGCCCTAGTATCAACAATTCTGGTGAAAAATTAGTGGCTGTCACCCCAAAGAACAAGGACAAAAGAGTTAGATTCACTGAGCCCGTCATATCATCAGGAAACACAAACACAAAAACAACTTCTTCATCAAACCTAGTTTCTAACAAACCTATGTTGTCTTCTACAGGAGTAAACTCGTCTAATAGTGCTAGCGGATCATAGCCTTCAGGCAATATAAAGAAAGAAAAGATTCAGAGAACACCAAGTAGTACTACAAAGAATAAAGTAGAAGCATGCTTTCTTATAATCATGATTTGTGTGTTCTTGATTTTATTAATAATGTGAATGCTCGTGTAAAATCTAAATTTGTTAAGAAAAGTTCAAAGAGAAAAGTTTGGAAACCAACAGGAAAGGTGTTTACAAATATTGGTTACATTTGGAGACCTACTGGTCGGACCTTCACTATAGTAGGAAATGCGTGCCCTTTAACTAGATTACCACAACTGTTGAAGTGCCCCTTAGGAAACCAACTGCTCTAGAAAGTGATACACCTAACCTGTTGTAACATTGGTTTACTCAAGGAAACCTAGAAAACCTAAAACTAATGTTCCTGTTAGCAAATCTAAGGTTCTTAAATCTATATCTGCTAACGAAAAGGAACCCAGTAAATCTTGGGGATCCATAGTTTCTGATGTTCCATCTTCCTCTCTTAATGAATGCAGGTCGTCCAAATTGTTCTCTGGTATTTAGACTCCGGCTGCTCCAAGCATATGACTGAAGATCGCTCTCAGCTCACCAATTTCGTCAATAAATTTTTGGGTACTGTAAAATTCGGAAATGATCACATGGCAAAGATATTGGGATATGGTGATTATCATATTGGGAATGTTACGATATCAAGGGTTTACTACGTAGAAAGACTTGGACATAACTTATTCTCCGTTGGGCAATTATGTGATTCGAACCTTGAAGTTGCTTTTCGCCAACACACTTGCTTTATTCGTAATCTAGAAGGTGTTGATCTATTGACTGGATCTCGAGGCAACAATCTGTATACTCTGTCTCTTGGAGATATGATGGCATTCTCTCCTATATGTCTCTTGTCAAAAGCCTTAAAGACTAAGTCCTGGCTATGGCACTGACGTTTGTCTCATCTGAACTTTGGTGCAATCAACCATTTAGCTAGACATGGTCTTGTTCAAGGTCTCCCTAATCTAAAATTTGAAAAGGACCATCTGTATTTTGTGTGTGCAATAGGCAAAAGCAAGAAGAAACCCCACAAAACTAAATCTGAAGACACCAACCAAGAAAAACTCTATCTCTTGCACATGGATCTTTATGGACCAATGCGTGTCGCAAGTGTTAATGGAAAGAATTACATCCTCTTCATTGTCGATGATTACTCTCGATTTACATGGGTTAAGTGCTTAAGGTCAAAAGATGAAGCTCTAGATTTCATAATCAAGTTTCTCAAGATAATCCAAGTGCGGCTTAAAGTGCCTGTCCGACTAATCAGAACAGAAAATGGAACTGAGTTTGTTAATCAAACTTTTGCGTGAATATTATGAGAAGGTTGGCATCTCTCATGAAACATTTGTTGCTCGCTCTCCATATCAAAATGGTGTCGTTGAAAGACGTAATCGTACACTAATTGAAGATCTGCCCGCATGTTAGCCTCAATTTATTGAGTCGAACAAGGAAGCTCGGTCACTCTACGATGGAGCTTCGGTCTTTAATTAGTTAACGT
>BQNB010135336.1:1970-18173 GCA_026074375.1 Tanacetum coccineum | reverse complement strand
ATCGGACGAAGCCCCTTATTATCGTATTAAAACTTGATACATTATTAGTACGAAGTAGTATACCTTTCTTAAGGCAAGAAGCTAAAACCGGATAAGCTAACAATGCAGTCATATCCAACTCAAGGTAAGACTTGAAGGCAATGTTGGCAGTGTGGTTATTAACAGGAAGACCAATGCGACACATTTGTTTGAAAAGCATAGCAGAAAGAGGATAATTACGTAAATGGTCGAAAACAAGATCCAATAGCTTATTAAACTTATCAACAGACGGGAGAGGACGAGTACTAGCTAACTTATAGAATTGTTTCTTAGTTTTTTACAGTCACAAAAATAAAAACATAAGTTACGAGGAGGGAAAGGTAGTAACATACAAGGCTCGCCTAGTTGTGCAGGCCGGCAGTTCGGCGAGCGTACTACACAATTTAGATGATGAGTAGTAATTTCTACCACCTTGAAATTTCTTAACAATTATTACGCGCTGAGAAGACATCAATTCTTCCCCTTCCAAAATCCCTTGTTTGTGTTTTTAGTTTTTATTCAACGACATGTTTTGTGTTTGTCCTTTTTTAGTCAACGGGATTGATGACATATAGCACGAACAGCAGGCTTATTGGGCTTAATTCGTACTATACACATTTGGGCCTAGGCCCAACACAGCAAAACATACGAGCTGCCACTAAGTCCAGAGACAAGCTGGTTGCGGCCCAGATGTTTTAAGACGCACGCAGACAAAATACTTCCGCAACACATATGCGGAAGGTGATCTGTGTCCGCAACCACGATTACAAGCGGATCCTTTCCCGACAAGGGTCCCACTTTGGCCACTACGATTACAAGCGAAATACTAAGAAACCCTAGTACTAGGCTCCCCTATAAATAGGAGCCCTCTGACACAACATAAGGTACATAATTTCTGACACTTTTTAACATACATATATTCTCTGACAACATGAATACTTACTCTTACGCCGGAGTCCAATTGTGGGGTCCGTCCTCACGATAAGGCTAACGGTTTTCTGTTTCTTATGCAGGAAACCACCACCTTTACTTGCTCTAGTACAAGATCTGATCCATCAACAGCTCCTCGGCCCGACCCAGTAAGCGTTCTCGATCCATTTCATACCCCACCACACATTTTGTACTAATAAGTTGGCTTTATCCGTGGGACCATGAATACAACCACGTTTCCTAAAATACTTATCATGAGCACTAACGAGCAAACTCCCCTTAGCCAACCCACGTCTGCCGTAGGGAATACGCTAGGGAAGGGGCAAGTTCCGCAGGACTTGGGTAGGCCTGCTTCCGATGCATCCCTGCGGGTGTACTGCGATAGGAACTACCATTAGCTTTTACCAATCATAGCCGAAAAAGTGCACCAAGAGAAGGTGCAGCAAGAAAAGCTCAAGGCAGTAAAAGCTCATCTTAACTTTGAGGAGGCCTCACAACAATCTGAGTCAGGAACACCGAGCAGAAGGAGGGACCTCAAGAAAAAGCTCGGATCTAGACGTATCCGCAGCATGTCCGGAAGCCCTAAGCCAAGGCGTGGACATTCTGAGTCACCAAGGAAAAAAAGTCCAGAAAGAAAAACGGTGTTTAAAAGGCTGGAGAAGGGTGTCTTCCACAGGCTCGGAGATAAGGGGAAGAGTATGTCCTCATACTCGAACGATTTAAGGCGTCGGTCATACCACAGTAGCCGCAAAGACACCGAAAGCTATTACCAGAGTTCTCATTCAAAAGAAACAGAGTTTATTTCTAAAAAACATCATAACAAAAGAGCATCCTCACGAAGGATGGAACCGCTGTCAGAAAGTGAAGGTAGTGCAGAAGGGCATTGGAAGTCAAAGCCAAAGAGACAAAAGTCGAGTTTTAAGGATGATTTGTCCCAACCATGGGTATGTGAAGAAACATATCCCTTCACTCCTCGGATCTGTTACTTTGACTTTCCAAAAACCTGAATGCCCAGTCACATCAAGACATACGACGGAAGCGAAGACCCAGAAGATCACTTAAAAATCTTCCAGGCCACCGCTAAGATGGAATGTTGGGCAATGCCAACATGGTGTCATATGTTCAATTCCACACTCACTGGAAATACAAGAGTGCGGTTTGATGACCTTCCCCAAGAATACATTGATAGTTATGATGATTTAAAGAAAGCATTCCTAGAAAACTACCTCCAGCAGGAAAAATACATCAAAGATCTGGTTGAAATTCACAACATCAAGCAGAGAGATGGGGAATCTATGGAAGAGTTTGTGCGGAGGTACAAGCTCGAATGCAGGGATGTAAAAAGAGCCCCGGAATGCATGAAAATCTCAGGATTTATGCACGAAATTACCAACCCCGAATTAATCAAACGTTTACATGATAAAATCCCAAAGTCAGTAGATGAAATGATAAGGGTGACCACGTCATTCCTCATAGGTGAGGTGGCGGCCTCTAATCGTGAACGGAAGAAGTCATTCCCGTCGTGGAAACAACAAGAAGCTGCACAGAAGCAAAACTTCAAGAAGGGAGGCTTTCAGAACCAGCAAAGGCCGGAACAAAAGTAGGACAGGTTCACTCTCCTCACAAAAACACCAAAATAAATTTTGGCTTTAGACAAAGGAAAATTAAAGCCTCCTCCGCCAATGACAACCCCGATAGAAAAAAGGAACGCTAGCAAATTCTATGAGTTCCATGGGGAAGTAGGTCACACCACCGATGGGTGCATGCACCTAAAAAGGCAAATTGAGGAAATGCTTAAAGTAGGAAAGCTATCACATTTAATCACAGAACTAAAACAAAATAATAGGAAAGACCAGGCAAAGGCAGCAAAAAGGGGGAAACCTCAGGAAAGGATAAGCTGCTGGTAATACTGATGGTACAACCATGGCAGAAAGTAGCCAAACAAAGGATTACCCAAACTTTCTCTCCGAAGTCAGTAATTTCTTTTCCATCCTTAGGGGAGGAAGATGGGACGGAGGGTCCCATGATTATTGAGGCTGAGATGGGAGGACATTTTGTTCACCGCATGTATATGGACGGAGGCTCCTTTTCAGAAATCCTGTATGAACATTGCTTAAACAGATTCTGCCCAGAGGTCAAAAACCATATGGTTCCCGCAACCATGCCGCTGGTTAGGTTCAGTAGAGAAATAATATGGCCGCTAGGGCAAATATCGCTGCTTGTAAATATAGGTGATGAGGAACACTCAACTTCTGCATGGATGAATTTCATGATAGTAAGGTCGCCATCCCCATACAACAGAATCATAGGAAGGCAAGGAGTAAGGAGAATACAAGCAGTTCCGTCTACAGCTCACTGAATGCTAAAATTCCCAGTAACAGGAGGAACAGTTACATTACAGAGCAGCAAGATTATTCCATTAGAATGCACAATGGTTTCAGGACCAGGAGTGTCGCAGCCCGTAATCAACCAAGTCACAAAAGAAAAAAAATTAGTTAGCAATTCACCTAGAATATCCGAAACAAACTATAGCAATAGGCTCTACTTTGATAGAAGAAGGGTGGAAGGAGCTATGCGCCCTACTAAGGCAAAACCTCGATATATTCGCCTGGAAGCTAGCGGATATAACTGGAGTTCTACGTCACATAGCATAGCACAATCTAAATATTCATGAAGGGTGTCTACCTGTTAGACAAAAGAAAAAGGGGCAAGCACCTAAGAGAAATAAGGCAATCTACGAAGAAGTAGAAAAGCTGGTGGACGCTGGCATCATGAAAGAAGTCAATTATCACAGTTGGCTATCAAACTCAGTAATGGTAAAAAAGCATGACAGCAACGGGAGAATGTGTGTGGATTTCAAGGACCTAAACAAAGCATGCCCCAAAGATGGCTATCCGCTACCAGAAATAGACTAGAAGTTAAAGTCCCTCTGTGAGTACCCTTTCAAATGTTTCCTGGATGCATATAAAGGATACCATCAAATAAAAATGGCAGAGGAAGATAAGGAAAAAACAACATTCATCACAAGCCAAGTAATATCTTGTTACTCAAAAATGTCATTCAGATTAAAAATGTTGGAGCAACTTATGAACGTCTGGTGGATAAGGCCTTCCAAAAACAAATTGGCCAGAATTTGAAAGTATATGTGGACGACCTAGTCATTAAGAGCCGTACGGAGCAAGAAGTAATCAGAGACATTGAGAAAAATTTCAAAACCCTCAAAGAGATAAACATGAAGTTAAATCCTAAAAAATGCACCTTTGGGATGAGAGAAGGCATGTTTCTGGGGTACAAAGTGAATGCTGACGGATTAAAAGTATGTCCGGATAAGGTAGAAGCGGTTCTCAGCTTGCCATCTCCAAAGTGTTTGAAGGACGTGCAAAGGCTAAATGGGAAGCTGGCAAGTCTCAACAGATTTCTATCTAAATCAACCAAAAAATCATTGCCATTCTTCAAAACTCTAAAAAAATGTACAAAGAAAAGTGACTTCCAATGGACTGCGGAAGCGGAAACGGCATTCAGACAAATGAAAATATTAATAGCGAAATTGCCTATGTTAACCACACCGAAAGAAAAAGAAGAATTGGTCATCTACCTGGCGGCTGCCAAAGAAGCCATCGGTGAGGTCCTAATGACGAAAAGGGACGAGAAACAAATGCCCATATACTTCGTTAGTCATACATTACAAGGCCTGGAAATCAATTACACTCCAATGGAAAAGTTAATACTTGCTCTGGTAAGTGTTAGCAAGCGACTAAAAAGATATTTCCAGGCACACACAATCGTTGTAATCACGGACCAACCGATAAAGCATATGTTGTCCAATTCAGACGTTGCAGGAAGACTGCTCAAATGAAGGCTTGAGCTAGAGGAACATGACATTCATTATAGACCAAGACCATCAATCAAGGGACATATTTTAGCAAATTTCATTATAGATCATCCGGAGGATTACCCTCTAGATACACCCATGGAGGACAACGAAGAACTTTACTCTGCATGACTCATCGTATCAACTCTCGACACATATTCGAAGGGTTGGGGGCACATATACGCTAGTGAGGCCTCAGCTGATCACTAGGGGGGTACAGCATGTACGGGGGGTTCGACTTAACAAACACTCTGCCGGCCGTAAATAATGCACGAATTCAAAGGAAATGGACTGAGCTATCACACATATGCTCGTATAGATTTAGGTTCAATGCTACCAACAACGAGGCAGGAGCATGAAGCTTTGATGAGCCGTGGGCCGTCCAGATAGCAGGCGCTCCACAGATTAACACGTAGTACAGGTTGAGAAATATCATAATCTACTACTCTAATACTTCAATAAATTATAGATTTCCAGTGCTTGTGGCTAATCAAGTAAATGGATCTTACATAGCATAATGGAACACCCATATCGCTATCTGCAAAGATACTTGAATATGTTTCCAAACAAACCCGCCAACACTTTTAAAGAGATTCCCCGCGAGATAAGACAACGTGGCGCAACGGCTTCACTATGTATCGCATGATACGTGCAGAACAAAAAAGCAGACGCGCTAAGCAAGATGGCATCTACCAGCTTCACCCACCTAAGCAAGCAAGTACTAGTAGAGAGAACTCAAGGAAAAATCAATAGATGAAAAGGAAGTACTCAAACGCGGTGAGCGTGAGCGAAGAAGAAGTGATGCACGTGAGTTGCTGTCGACTCCTTAATTTCTTATGGATGAGGGCTGTCTCTCACGAAAAGTAAATTATACACAAAGAAGAAAAGAGGAATCCCGGCAAGAGCATAACTAACCGTGCAAAGGGGCGGTTAGCATATTAGTGCCTAGTGAGAGAGCGATATGCAATGACTAACAAAAAGATCCTATTGCCCTGCAGAGAGCCATTGTTGCGGTATTTGTTTGTGGTAATTAGACCTGCTGACTGATGAATTCTAACGTTTTAAGAGAAATCCATGAAGGGGTCATGCAGAATGGCAATGGCCGTCCCAAGATTCTAGGTGTATAAGCATTAAGATAATAGGTATGATTGGGTAAAAGTGATAAGTAGGAATAAGGAGTGTGTTATTAGGTGATGCCATTGTCTGGGAGTGGAGACGAGCGAGAGACGCATCGTTGCCTAGGAACACTAAGATGTTACAGTATAAATGAAATATGAGAATTAATGGTTTTTTGGGGTGGGGAATTGTAGTAAATTAAATAGTACATACGCAGCTGGAAAAATTGTTCTTTGGAATAGAGAGGGAATTTGTAGTGACTTTCTATCTATACTCTAGGGAAACATGGTTTTCTAGTGCGCGCGAGCAATTGGAGTATTGTTTGGTGAAATGGGTTTTTTGTGGTGTTGACTTATGTGTTGGGATAGTGGATGGAGTTTACTGTGTTTGTACATGAAGTATATGGTTAAAGGGATGTTGTATCTAATTGGATTTGTGATGTGTGGGTGTGAGAGATTTAGTTTTTAGAATTGGAGGTGTTAGTAAGTTTTTATTAAAATGCCTATGTCTGGTAGAAAGGTTTAAAAGCTTAGAATGAAGGGATCAAGGCATGGTTGGAAAAAAGAAGCAAAAATTAGATGGAAGAGATTTCTCATGTCTTTTGGGCACACCGTACTATAATCAAATCAAGCAACAAGGAAACACCATTCTCACTGACGTATGGGACAGAAGCGGTGATCCCAGTAGAGATTGGTATGCCAACCTTGATAACTACAAAAGTTGACATGATAAAAATAATAAAAATACACTCACACTCAATCTAGACCTTCTGGAAGATAGAAGAGAGCAAGCAGCAATCCAGGAAGCAAAGAGCAAAGCAAAGATGGAAAATACTCCACACCAAAGTCGTAAACACACAGGTTAGACCAGGAGACCTAGTATTACCAAAACAATTGAAGCCAAGCAGTAACCGCGAAGATGGAGGTAAGAATTGGACGCTCGCAGAGTGGTGAAGGACACATATGCGAAAGTCCACGAAGCTTTAGTGCGAAAGGTCTATCGTACAAGCTAGGACCTATAACGGGAATGCCCTTACAGGAACATGGAATGTCTGTAACCTTAAAAAATGGTATGTGTATGAAATGTAAGCACCTCACCCAAGCAAGATGTGTGGCGGAAGGAGCACTACTTGAATTTATTTTCTTATTGTAATGTCTTTAAATTTTAATAAATGAAAAACTGGAGCCTAGCTACCTTCACAAGTTTCACTTTAAATCTTTATTTTGTTTTTTACTTTGCAAAGTTACTTGAATATTACATGAATTGGTAAGACGCACACGCAAAGGGGCACGACCCCGTGTAAACATTATCCCGTATAATAAAGGATGAGTAACCTAACAATCAACTCAAGTACATAAGAGGTGTTGCAAGCTCGGTACTAGGAAAATGACCCGCAAAGATTTTACTAAGACTAGCATCACAAACGTACAACAATAATATTAAAGGATAGCAAAATAAAAACACTAGCATAAAACAAATACTGTAAAGTGTTACAAAATGATAATACAGGGATGTAAGTTAAACTGTTAGCATACAAACAACCGTCGCAAAAAAGCCACACACGGTCGCGGTATATGGTGATAACAAAAAAGCTCAAGAAGCAACATGAAAGGATAAGATTTAGCAAGGCGGGTCACGTTCCAGAGTAGTGTCCAGCTCTTCTTTTTCAAATACAACTTTGGCAAAAGAGGCTGCATTCCCTTGAGCATCTCCCTGAACCTTTTTCTGACCACCCTCCTGACCATCTGCGTCCGCGCAACTCTCCTAGTCCTCTTTATAGTATAGAGCGGAATAGAACTTGTGAAAGCAAAAGTAGTCGACAAAGTAGTCGTAGTCGCAGCAGAGACTGACACGCTGTCAGAAATACTGGTCGTACCCGTTAAATTTTGAACCGACAAGGGTTCGGACAGAGGGTTCCAAACACCAATAAGAGCCAACTGTTGTGCCGCAATATTCTCCCTAATGCGCTCCATACGAGAATGCGAAACGCTAAGGGAAAATGACAGAGAAGTTTCACCAAGTACCACCTGATCTTCGGACCTATGAAGAGGAACCCTTAATTGCTCAACATCAGGCTGCAAATCGCTCATTCCAGGAGCGTCAGTAAGGGGACCCTCTAGGCGAAGCAAATTCATAACATCCTCAACGCTCGCATCCTTGTGAGAGGACAAGTAAGATTCAAGTGGGGGGATATTTGATGACATCAAATAACATCTAATTTGTAGCATCATTTATCCCATGTTATTAACCAATTTTTTATAGTTATTGCAAAAAATTGTTACTTAATCGTTTATATTTGAGAATTACAGTAATTATAGAGTAATTGGTGAAAGATAGCAAAAGGCGCGCATTCTGAAGCTTAAATGAAGATATTTTGAAGATTACTATTCTGAAGACCAATACGCCGTATCCATCATGGAAGATACGGCGTATCCGTGCCTGCACTCACCCAAGACCACAGAGGAATAAAGTTCAATATGCTGTATCTAGAGAGATTCAATGCGCCATATTCAAGATTTAGTATGTGAATATTCTGGAAGATATCAAGCGTGGTCCCTACTCCAAGAAATCTCCAATACGCAGTATCCAATCCTTGGATACGCCGTATCGAACCGACTTCCAGACCTTATAAATAGAAAACTCAAAAATGAGTTTTAAGTGTGCTAAATCATATTCTCGATACCTAAACCATAAAAGTCGATTTTCAGAGGAGAAAAAGAGCAGAAGAGGTCGAGCAACGTTATCAATTCCATAGGAGACAACGTGTAATTCCATATACTTTAGTAATCGTTCAGTTTTTGGTATCATTCGTTAACTCGGTTAGTTTACCTTGGCTAAATAATTGCTCTTGTATTTATTATGACGTTTGAAGGCTAATACCTTCGGGTATTAGCCATTATTATGAAGATCTGAATGTTTGGTATTTGTTTATCTCGATTTCTTGATTTATCGTTGAATGCTTGTTTATGTTTATCAATTTATACTTGTTTACGCGCTTTTGTATGCGACCTATCATTCAACTGGATCTAGTGATACGGACCAAGTAGATCTAGAGTCTGGGATAGCTCTCCATATAGTAATTTATACATCTAGAATCATAGGATCACAAATATTGTCCTTCTAATTTTCCTTCTAAGTCTGTGTCTAGGATACGCTTCGGGCTTAACTAGTTAATTGGATATTGCCAATGGTGTTTTTATTGGATCGTGTTTGACTAGCAGGTGACTAGAAATTACAACAAGTTTGTTTTGATTACATTGGATACGTGTTTTGGACAAGTGGACTACTAGTGTATAAATTGCCATTAAGCGGTAAGTGGGTAAAGTCTCTATGAGCTAGGGTTTAACAAGATCACCATTGCTTTAATCCCTAAGATAGAGTATAATAAGCAAATAAGGATGATTTATGAGGATGCTTTAAATTTTTGACAAGATTAGCTGTGTCCTATTCTTAGGATGAGGTAACGCCAAAGTCTTAAGAATGATATGCCAAACCTATGTCGAAGAAGAAATCAATGCACTTAATAAACAAACCAACATCTAATCGTATTAATATTGGTTTTAAATACATTTTTTTCTATATTTGGCTTAAAACCGCACTTTTATCGTTTTGTTAATTAGTCTCGTGTGGGTTAAAGTGTCTTAATTGATTTGTAGTCACCAACCAATCATTGCCAGTCTCTCAGCTGAAAACCCCCTTTTACCCGTTAGATTAGGAATTAGGACTGACGTAGTATAGGTTTAGTTACCCATAGATAAATAACCTATTAATTAAATTGATAGATATGAACCTCGCCTTCAAGTGTTCGAATCGCCATACTTACCACGAAAACTACACTGATTGGGTACACTGCCTGGTAAAGGTTGTTTTTTGGTTAGTCGAAAAAAATATAAATTTAAAATTTGAATCATTAAAATTATACACCACACAACGACGCAAATCAAGTTTTTTGGCGCCTCTCCTGGAGTGGAAAATTTAATCTTGATTTCTATTTGATATTTTGGTTTTTAACATTAGATTAGATCTAACCTTTAGGATTAGTGTAATTTAAATTAGTGTATATTCTTGTATATTTTGTAAATTTTGTATATTTGTATTTAATTGTTTACTTGTATATTTGTGTGTTTAATTGATTGTGTATTTAATTGTTTTTCTTAATACACTGTTCTGATTGATAGCTGAATACGGCGTATCCACTTCCATCGGATACGGCGTATCCAGTTCTCTGTCCAATACAGCGTATTCATCCCAACAGATTAATATGGTGTATCCACTTCCATTAGATACGACGTATCGATCATCTGGAACAGAAACTAAAATCTTGGTTTTCCTATTTGATTTTCGTGCGAAATTTTTTTCTATCTTCAGAACAAATCCTACTGATTGTTTATCCCTTATTTCAAGTAGTGCATGACAAAGAGTTCTACAAACGAACTATTTACACCTTACAAAGAACCTGAACGAGAATTTCGATCATCAAGGAGACACTTCAAGACTCTAAGTCTTGACGAATTAAGATCGCCTGATTTCAATGTACTTTCTGACCAAGAATACTCGGAGGAAGAAGAAGCGAAAGCAATGGCGGAAACCATGGAGCAATACATGAGCAAGACCCGAACGGACTATGGATCGGAAGTCGCTAGGCCTAAAATTGATAACAAGGATCAATTTGAACTGAAAGGCCAATTTCTTAAGGAGCTTCGAGAAAACACATTTAGCGGTTCGAATAATGAGGATGCAAATGAACACATTGAGAAAGTTCTCGAAATCGTTGACTTATTCCATGTTCCTAACATCACTGTAGATCAACTAATGCTCTGAGTCTTCCCTATATCCTTAACTAGAGCCGCAAGTCGTTAGCTAAGAAACGAACCAACTGGTTCAATAAAAACTTTGGAAGATCTTAAAACTAAGTTTTTGAACAAATATTGCCCACCTGGTCGAACTGCGAAGAAAATGGAGGAAATTAACAACTTTCAGCAAGAGCCAGATGAAACCCTTTATCAAGCATGTGAGCGCTTTAAATAACTCTTGATGAAGTGTCCTCAACACTATTTGACTGAGATGCATGAAGTAATTTTGTTCTACAATGGGTTGGATGTTCCAACACTACAGATTCTTGACTCAGGAGGTGCCGTACCGACCAAGACAGCTGCAAATGCTAAAACAACCATCCAATAGATGGTTGAATACTCTCAAAAATGGCATAATGGAACATCTAGAAGAAGAAGTACTGAGACTTCTGACAGACTAGCTGTTATACAAGCACAACTGAACAATCTAGGAAGAGAGATCAAGAAGGTGAATGAAAAAGTTTATGCAGCTCAAGTTGGATGTGAGCAATGCAAAGGACCCCATTACACCAAAGATTTCCCACTAAAAGAAGAAGGGAAAATCCTAGAAGAAGCTTACTACACGCAATTTGGTAGACCTTTTCAAGGAGGGGGATATAGAGCAACAGCTACAGGGTACTATATAAGGAACAACGTAAATCCTTCGTACCAAGAACGAAGGCAATCTATGGAAGATACCCTGAGAAAATTCATGAGTGAATTAGCAAAGAGACACTAAGAAATTTCCAATTTGATTAAAGAAATATGAGTTATGACAAATACTGCCATAAGGAACCAAGGAGCATCAATCAAAATTTTAGAAATTCAAATCGGGCAAATAAGCAAGGTACTACAGGAGAGAGGATTTTGAAGTCTACCAAGCTCAACTGAAACAAACCCAAGAGACCAAGTCAAGTCAATTTCAACCACTATTGAAGTTGATTCACATTCGATACGCCGTATTGGGTCATCCCAATACGCCGTATCTACTGGACAGAATAATAAACTGTTGTACAAGTTGATATTCGTCTAAATACGTATCAAACAAATAACCCACAAATATATATAATATATATAATAAAATACATATACATATACGTAAGAAAAGTATCATACAAATTATTCTTAGGAAATAATAATAAGTAATCAACAAGAGTATCGTTCTCCTCGGTGAGAGGTGAATGGAAAGTCACGTTTATGTCGGGAATCGAGCTTGATTATCATAAAAGATTTAGGTTTGGTTTCTAATTCTAATAACGCAAATGGAAAGTAAATTTAAGGCACACTAATCTAAAAAGGCACAATTTAAGCATTAAAACGATAACGGGAATAAAAAAACGCGACTAAAAACCTAAATTATCAAATTTTACCCCTAAAAATGCAAATTTAATTTCTAACAGTCCTAAATGATAAAAAATAATTTTTTAAAAAAAGAATTATATTTTTTTGACTTTATTTTTTTTATGAATTAAAAACTAATTTAATCTAAAAATATTATTAAAAATATTAAACTATTTTATAAAAATTCAAGAAAATTACTAAAAGTGCTTTAAGGTATTACTAATGTAAGAAAAATAAAACGGGCAAATAAGCTAAACCTAATAAGCTGTTAAAAAGCAAATAAGCTAAAAAGCTAAAACTGAAAAACTGTGTATAAGTAATTAAGTGTGCAAAGAGTTAACAGAAAAGTCCCAAGGGCGAGTTGGTAATGAGAGTGTGTGTTAAAGTGTTGGGCTGTTAAGGGGGAGGTCACAGGTTCGAAACCTGTGACTTCCTTTTTAGTGAAAACATTTTTTTTAATTTTCTTTTTGAAACTTTTATAAAACAAGCTGAAATAAGCAAACTTAATAAAAGACTTTTTGCTGAAACTCAATATATAAGCTAGAATAAGCAGATTAAAAAAGACAGTTTACTTAACAAAACTAAGTGAATTAAGGCTAAAATTGTTTTGGCTTTTTAGACTCAATAAGCTAAAAAGAAATCAAATAAGCTAAAAACAGACCCTCACCTAGACTTATTAAGCATTAATGATTAAAAAATTTGCAGCAAAAATTAAGGACTAATAAGCAATGACAATAAGCTAAAAAGTGAAAACAGATAAAGACTAGGACTCAATGAACGTGTAAAAGCTAGAAAACAACAAATAAGAATAAGAAATAAGCTAGAAAAGTCCTAATGAAAATGGCAGACTATACTACTTGTTTTTGGATTTTTAAGTTTTTATAAAAGACTAAAATGCTATATGCAGGCTTAAGATAAGCTACCTAATGTTGTCTAAATATCAAAATATGCTTAAAAGATTTAGCCTATACCCTAATGATCTTGTGCAAGAAAATTCAAAACCTAAAACAACCTTATACTAGCTTAACTTTAAGATCAAAAACAGGCTTGTCTAAACACTTAGAAAAATAGACAGATTGTGTCTAAACTTTAAATGGCAATTGCAGGACTAAATCTCTTTCATTCTAGTGCAAAATGAACCGTAATAGAGCAAAATTTCTACTTTAAGAGCAACTAAAAAAATAAGCAGTTTGAAAAAGCAATAACACCACAGATTCTAAAATTTAGAAGTTAAGACCATAAAATTAAAAGATGAACTATAAAAGCTTATTTAAACTTAATAGAAGACCTAAGTAGAGCTTAATGAATTTGGCTTAAATGTCAAAACAAGCTCAAGCAGTGGTAACCATAGTTACCACTGCTTGTGCCAAACACCCCTTTAAACATGTAAGACTACTTTTAAAGCTAAAACAGATTAGGAAAACCTTTGAAAAGTGAAAACAGATTAAGCATTAAGTCTATTAGGGACAAATAAGCATTAAACTCAGAGAAATAAGCACTTAGACATAAGCTACACTATTTTGCATATTTTTGGACTTTTAAGGCTGTTTTGATTTAAATCTAAAAAAAATACTTAAAAACAGATTATGAAAATCTTTTAAACAGATCTAATAAGCAATATTAAGACAAATTAAGCACAAATAAGCAAGACATAAGCATAAAATAAGCAAAACATAAAAGAAACTTTAAAAGAGTAAAAAATGAAAGTACCTTTTGTCCTATGCTCAAAACTAGGACTAAATGCTCAAAAGAGCTTAATCAACAAGCTCTAGCATATTTTTCATAAGCTAGTGAAGTCCAATAAGCCCATCCCTTTCTGGCTTATCATCCTTAAATAAGCATTCCATAGTAAGCAAAGGTAAAATAGTATTTAAGGACGGATTTAGTGAAATGAATACACAAACTCAAGTAAGCTTTTTTGGAGCTTATTTGAGCTTAAAAAGGGCTTGAGTAAACTATTTAGCTTAATAAAAGATTTGAGTAAATGGCATAAGTAAAAACTAAAATTAAAGAACACAAATGATTTAAGCTGAAAATTTTACTTTTATTAATTCATAGAGACGAGTACAAAGCTGAGAAAGAAATACAAGTTTTAATAAGCTAAAAATTAAGCTAACCTAATCTACACTACTCCTAAATCTAATGCCTACAAATGTGTAAATCTATCCTCTATTTATAGAATCCTTGTGTGTTTGTTGTGTGAGAGTGATAAGTGTTAAATTGTATATATTAAATACCCAGGATTTTGCCAATAAAAGCCAAAAATATGCCAAAAGATGGAAATATGTGTGCTTTTGTGTCTTAATGTGCAGGAAAGGATATCAAAGTCAAAAAGAGCAAAAACAAGCAAAAACCGACAAGAAATGAAGAGACAAGTGATCAAGAGAAGACAAGAGGAAAGATATCAAAGCCGGATCAGCCTGACACAAGGAAAAAGTCAAAATAAGTCAAAAGAGGTCAAAGTCAAGAAAGTCAAGTCAATGAAGACCCAATTGAAGTCAAAGGATCAATAATGACAAGTTTTCAAAAGTTCAAGGGTTCATTTGGATGTTTTGAAAGTCCAAGGACCAAAGATGTCAAAGTTAGAAAGTTGGTTTATTAAGAGGAAAAAGGAGATAGCAAGTACAAGGGCTAGGATTGACAACTTTCAAAGTTATTTTACACTACATTTGGAAAAAGAAAACAGAGGGGCCTGTAGTGCAAATATGCCAAAGTTTCAAACACAAAGCGGGTTATATTTTCCCCTAACCGTCCTACAACTACTTTTCCCGCCAAAAAACGCCAAAAAACCCAACTTCCCTGAATCACCTTTCCCGTTCTTCCTACTTCACTCTACCTCGTATTTACCCATTGCCACATCATTTTGCACACGTGGCAGCCTTTTATTGGTCCGAACACCTCACCATACATCATCAACGGCTTAAATTCAAATGAATAAGATCCAATGGCTAGGAACGATTGAAGCTCTCATCCTTTCATCACTCTCATCTATAAATAGAAGCCTGTAATAGATAGTGAGAGTGTTAGATAGTTAGTGAGTTAAATTTTCTTTGTAATTTTCTCCTTTCAATTTACGTTTACTGTTCATTTTGTCGAATTAAGCTTTTTAAATCTTTCAAATCAATTGTACTTTGTGTTTCGTATCTTGTATTCTTCCTTTAAAAGCAATAAAGCTAATTGAGTGGTGTTTGTTTTTAAGTTTTCAAGTAATAAGCTGTTTTGAGCCAATAAGCTTGTAATAAGCTCATTGTAGCTTAATTTGTTTTCTTTTGTTCAAAAGTTGTTCAAATGTTGTAAAAAAGTCTTCTAAATACTGTTTTTGTCTATTAGTGTTCAATTTTGTTCATTTGAATTCATATTGATCAAATTTTGAAGCTTATTGAGCTTTAAGCTCTTGGTTTAGAGGCAAGGTGCCATTAGGTCATTGAGTTTTAAGGTCACTCATTCAGAAAGAGTGGCCTAGTGCCTGAGATTACATAAAATTCAGGTTTCACTCTTTATTTTTCAGTTTAGCATTTGAAGCTTATCCTAAATGCTTATTGAGAATTTAGAAATGCTTATTTCTTATTGAAGAGTGTTTAGTTAATCATTAGTTTTGACTGTTTTCACTTTTCCATTACCTATTCTAGCTAAATATTGTTCTTAGTTAAATCTGTTTTTAACTAGTGATAAATGTCTAGCTAATAAACTAGCTTATTCCTCTTAATAAGCTAGTTATTTTAGTGTTAAAATAGCTTTATTAGGTTAGTTTAAGTTTGTGTAGTTATAAGGTTTTAATAGTTTTAGCTTTAAAATAGATTTTAAGTGAAAAATAGTTTGGACATTATTAGTTAACTAGTGTTTGGTAAAAGGTAGTTTTGACCTTCAAAGTCAACAAGAGTTTGTTAAAACATTTTACATAGTTCAGTTAAGTGTTATAAGCAAGATTTAAAGTGAATTTGAAAGTTAGTTAGTAGTGTTTCAAGATTTGAAGCTTAAAAAGTCTTGCTAGCACCAGGGCATTGTTAATGATCAAGTAGATTTAAGTGTTAAGTATTTCAATAGCATTTTATAGATCAATTTTGGTTAATGCAGGATTAGTAACATTTAGTTAGC
>BQNB010135335.1:0-18173 GCA_026074375.1 Tanacetum coccineum | reverse complement strand
TCTTCCCTAGCTTTTGTAGTAAACTACAAAGTCGTAGCCTACTGAGTCATGGATCTATCATAAAAATTTCAATTTGTTTCGACTTACGATGAATATTTTACGAATTTTTTAGTGACAGGGTGTCAAACAATCCGAAAACTAAAAAAAACTTAATCTTTTATGTCTATTTAAGTTTTAATCATCGATTTGCATGACAAACAATTAACAATTAATCAAGAACACATATATCATATATCTATCCATGATAAACTTGCATGTTTTTATCAAGGATAACCCATTAACAATTAATAACTAGTAAAACGATCAATTAACAATTAAACTATTAAATTTTAACACATAAAATTTCATACAACCTAGGGTTTCGTCATAAAGATCCAATATTTATAACAAAAAACCACCCAATGGGCATAAAAAACGACCAAGAACCCTAATTTGTTAAATTTTATAATCTTTGTAATTACAAATTCTACACGATTGCTCGTGATGACACTGCTGGGTTTTATGATCTAATTAACCTTTAACTAACACGAGTACGCAACGAAATAAATAAATCACATATAGAATAAGTAGTTAACAAAGGGATTAAGAAGTGTGTACCTTTGGCAATTAAACGAACATCGTTCTTGAATATACGCGTATGTAAAAATCTAATACCCGAAACCAAACAAGTTATCAAAGTAGAACCTCTATGGTATGCTCACACTACACGTCACCGAGATACATTAGGATGATAGTACTTGCTTCACGACTAAAAAACATAACACGAGGTTCCTCCATGTTGTTCTTGACTCAAACCAATTGAATCTCTTGAAGAAGAATTATGCCGCGATTTAAATCACTAGTAAAAGGATGTCCACATGTGAATGGTTTAGCTGCTAAACCATGCATATATTAAATGGCGTCTATGCATATAATAAGCATGAAGAAAACCTACGCATTAAATGCCATTCGTATAGTATAATTCACATGCGTAGGGTCTTAGATAATTGTGTATGTATGTGTAACTTTTTGGCGTGGATTGTGTCGTCCGATATAATGATCCTTTAGGGGTCATTATATAGTCCAATATAACACCTCTTTTAGTTTGATAGAAACGACACTTAGACTATCTCCTTTTTCTAGTTCGACCGGTCTCAACCAAAACCTCATGGGTTTCGATTTTCGTACTAACAAGTCCCTCACTTATTAATATTTATTAATTAGTTATAACGTCTGACGTTTTAATTAACGACCATTTTAAACATTTCGTGAAACATATTAATATAATTAATATACGATATATATATTAATTATATTAATAAATGTATCATTTGTGTATACGCGTGTACCTCCATAGGCTCACGTAATTTCCCAGACATATATTATTTGATATATATATATATACAAATCTCAATAGATCCTAGGGTCGAATGATGTAGTTTTGTCTTTCTAAAACAACGTATATTTAAATTTATATAATATTTTATCTCTCCTTCATTAAATACAAATTCAAATCCAAATTCAAATCTTATGGAGTGTTTGGGATTGTTAGTATGTGTTTTGAAAATAGATAATCAGATAATAAGCTTTTACAAAACATGATTTTGAAATATAGGATGTGTTTGGTTTCGCCAATGGAATGACTATCGGTATGGGTTTGGTAACAAGATGTAATGAGAATTGGTATTGATCGATATCTCATTTCTGATACCAACGTTTGGTTTAATTATCAAACTAGGTATCAATTATAAAATTAATGCAAAATATGTAGGACCCATGATAGATTTGAAAACCAACCGTACTAGTATACTATGAAGTATGACTATTATCTAGGAATTAAATTTATTTCTCATTCCATTACTTATTAAACAGACAACTTTAATCGGAATGAAAGCATTCCTCTATTCCGATTACCACCTACTAAACACACCCATAGTGTTTGGATTTAATTATGTTGTTTGATATCGTAATAATTAAATAATTAGTTTTTTAAATGTTTTGAAAAATTAGATTATCTAGTAACTAGTAGGTAAAATGACTAAAATAGAAAAAAATATTAGTGCCAACTTACAATTAATAGGAAACATACTAATGGTAATTAGGTAATTTTATGAAAGAAAAAAAATCCACGTTTTAAAAAAGTAACCGTTCACATGCTGGCACAAACCTCCATTTTCAAGGCTAAGAACGCAAACAATCAATTTTGAAACATGTTTACCAAACACTCTTAACAACTATTTTGCGTTTCCAAAATGAAATAATATGATAATCAATTTTATTACGAAATACCAGACGCCCCCTTAATCATAATCTTAAAACTAAACACATCTACAAATTAAACGAACCATAATGCTTTAAGAAAAGTACGAATTAGGTACAAAAAAAATTATTTGATTCACTTTGTGGTCACTTTTTCCATCTACCCAATTTGGTCATACTCAACTGCTCGACTCTACTACTCCACTCAATGCTCTACACGTGTCGTTTGTTTATTATTAAAGTACTAGTGCTCAACTAGTGGGTAGTTTGGTGTTTTTCTATATATTTTTTTGCTTTATGATAAATTACAAATACATCCTTATTGGTATAAGCATCAAATAGTTGTAACATATGCTTTAATAATTTTTTCATCATCTTCTTCAATAAACCACTTCATCACCACCACCTCACCATTACCGTCGGCTACCAGCCACCACTCCCTATGCCCCACCACCTTACACAAATCCCCCTGCTCGACTCCTCTACTCTCGACTGCTCACCACCGCGACTACTTTTTCATCCTTTTACAAAAGCAAATTCCTCAGGCGCACCATTTATGTGGTACAATACTATGTGTACATACGCGCAATAATCAAAAGATATATATTGACTACTTTGCTGCCATACAATAATAAAATTGGTTGCAATTTGTGCTATGTCTGATTAATACATGAATACTAATAGTACAACTTCTAACTATACATTTAAGGATAGAGATTCTTTAAAGTTTAAACGAACTTTACCGGTAAAGTTCTCTCACAACATAACAGTGGGGTCTACGAAGGGACCCGGTTTACTTTATTTGTGTGAGAGAACTTTACCGGTAAAGTTCATTTGAACTTTAAAGAATCTTTATCCTACATTTAATATTCTTTATCTCTCATTTTTCTTAAAATAGTTGTGGTCTTCTTTTTCTTCTTTCATTATTCTTAGTCAATGCTCAACATCGGTAAGTGATCAAGTGATCACACACACACTTTCTATATTTTTCGACGAAATGGCAGCGGCGACGAAATGATTCTGAATCAACACCTGGCACATCATCGACGGCTTCCACTGCATCTTTGAAAGTCGTTCCTAAAAGCTTGGGGTTTAAAGTGGGTAAAAGATGTACCAAGTCGTTAAAAGCTGGTGGTGGATCAACTGCTCACCGGAATATTCTTGTGCTCGTCGGAATCTGCTCAACTGCTCGTCAGATTCTGCTGATGCTCGCCGGAATATGCTCAACTACTCTAGTAATAGTTGTTGTTCGAAGTTGTAGTTAGAAGATGGGTTGACTTTTTCTTTATGTTGATTGTTATTATTGTTGATGTTGGATAGTGACTTAGTGAGATGCCTGATAAGAGGTTTGAGAGTAATGGTGATGGTATGGAAAAGAATAGAGAGAGAAAAAAGATAATTAAATAAATGAGGGTATATTCGTCATTTAAGTCAAAACTCAAATAATGTACTTGCAAATGACACGTGTTGAATATTGGGTGGAGTAATAGAGTCGAGTAGTCGAGCATAATCATTTTGAAAAGAGATACTCCTTCCGTCTCACATTAAATGTCCATAACATAAAAGCACAAAGTTTTAGGTGCAATAAATTGTTACAACTTTAGTTAATCAAATGACAATTATACCCCTAATAAATATAATTTTAAAACTCAAAAAGTAAAAAAAAACTTAATGGGCCATATATTCAAAAGGCAAAACTGGAAATTTAGTTCTCAAGATTCCTTCATTTATTGTATTGGACACTTAATATGAGACAATCAAAGATACCATTATGGACACTTAATATGAGACGAAAGGAGTAAAAAAGTGACCACAAAATGAATCAATCTTTTTGTCAAATACTAAAACGGTACTTTTCTGATTTTGAAAACTCTATATATTACATTCAAGTTAATAATTATTATTGGCGCTTTATTGCGCTGGAAATGAAAAACAACCCATGGCATGCAGTACGTACACGAGTAGATGACCGAAGAAAAAAAAAGGTACAAAAAATAAAGAAGTTGATGAGACTTAAACTTGACTCGACACCTCCACTTGCTGATTTTTGTCCTTTCAAGTTTGACCATAACAAGAAATCTTTTTCTTATATAATACAGTACTGTAAACAAAAGAATAAATAAAAATATCACATCCATTTTCATTTGGTTAAAACTACTTGGATTTGCATGCATTTGATATAAGTGATGATGGATGGTAAAGGCTTGGTAAAGTTGATATTTTCATGGTCTCTTGATGACATACTAAATAAAGATCTCTTTGAAAACCAGGTTTTGTTTTTCTTTCTGTTTCTTTGTTGCTATATATATTTTTTTGTATTCATTGAAATGTTGTTAAAGCCCATTTGTTGTTGAAATGAAGGATTTTACACAAAATGCATGTCATGTGTTTTTCCTCTCTAAAATGTTAGTTTTCTGCTATTGAGAAACCAAGTTAAGCATGTTAAAAACATTATTGAAACCAGTCTTCACATAGATTATCATTAAAAGAGTAAAAAAGATATAACGTTGATTTCATAGGCATTACCACGATTTTGTGTTCATAGATATAATACATTTGACCTTGAAGCCAGCAGTATTTTTCCCTCTATTTTGGATTGGGTTTTTATAGGGAGTGTGTGTGGGAGATATGGTATCTTCCATAAAGTGCTTAATTAGCAGCAGTTACTCTTTAATGTCAGCAGATAAGTGAGGCATGAAGATTGTTGATTATTAGTCTCAAAAATTAAAATATACAAACCTATTTTAGATTATATATCCATTAAATTAACTGGCATTGATGTATAATTTTATAGGTGGAGAAGATACCACTTACTTTTATGTCAGAAAGAGGCTATCTTGGCTCTTTTGTTAATCCATTGCTAGAGGAAACCCGTGCCGGACTGGCTTCCTCTATGGAGGTCATAGATAGAGCTCCATTTGCTGAAGTTGCCGGTTTTCGTGAAGGCAAACGTGTCTATGATGTCACTGTGAATACTTGGAGAAATCGATTTAGTGAACGTGGCAAAGAGCCTTACCTGACATTACCTGGTGATTTGCTTATTTTAGTGGATGGGAAACCTGAGTCCGTTTCTGATTTGCAGCATATGGGTAGAACATGGAACCTTTTGTTGGTAAAAAGTGTTGTAGATGATGAAAAAGATCATATCGAAGATGATAACGTAGATGATACAAAAGATCATATCGAAGATGATAGTACATCTAGGCACTTTAAAGTTATGGCACCACGACGAATTGAATTCCAAGATGGGATGTTTGTTATTTTTTTGATGAATATAACAACTGAGAAAAGAATATGGGATTCGTTGCACATTCATAGAGATCTTAAAATCGTCAAAGAGATTATTTGCTCTGATTCTATGGTAAGAAGTTCAATACACTTTACCTTCGTTTAAGTGATGACATTGTTATTAGTTATGAAAAGATGTTTATACATTACAGGTTAAGGAGAACTGCAGTGTCTGCTCTTTCGCTTCTAAAGATCTTCTTTCTCAAAAATTTGATCCACATCTTATGGATAAGCTGAATGAATCCCAAAGATCTGCAATTATGTCATCCGTTCGTAAAACGGGATGTTGCCACAATTCTTATGTCGAACAAATTTGGGGACCCCCAGGAACAGGAAAAACATCAACTGTAAGTGTGTTGCTCTTTATACTGTTGCAAATGAACCGCAGGATACTTACATGTGCTCCTACGAATGTTGCTGTTGTACAAGTAGCCTCGCGTGTGCTGAGATTGGCAAAAGAACAGTTAGAAACCATAACTCCAAGTGGTTATGCTTTTTGTTCTCTAGGAGATGTGCTCTTGTTTGGCAACAAGAAGAGATTGAAAGTTGGTATAGACTTTGAAGAAATTTATCTGGAGCATCGGGTTGAGAAGCTTTTAGAGTGCCTAGGGCCGGATGCTGGTTGGAAGACTTGCATAAATTCTATGATGAATTTACAAGAAGATTGTGTTTCCGAATATCATGTTTATGTAGGAAATGAACTTTTCGAAGAAAAACGATGCAAAAATGAAAATCAAATGAACAAAGAACAACACTTAACTATAGAAAATGGATCTCAAACCGAAAAGTTGAAACTCAAGTCATTCATTGAGTTTTTGCGAGATCGATTCAGCTCGGTTTCACTACCACTTGAAAGATGCATAGTTACATTTTGTACTCATATCTCAAGAAGATTCATGGGGGAAAGGAACTTTCAGAATATGATCTCTCTTTTGGAAAATTTAAGGTCATTTGAATCACTCTTATTTCAAGAGAATCTGGTTTCTGATAAACTTGAAGAACTTTTATCTTCCAAACCATTGCAAGATGACGTGGATACGTCATCGATCAACTACGTCAGAGCCACCTGTCTATCTGTTCTAAGAATTTTGCAGATATCTCTTGGAGGACTCGGTCTTCCAGATGTTAGGGATGAAAGTGCATTGATGGACTTCTGCTTTGAAAATGCTTCTCTTATTTTCTGCACAACTTCTAGTTCTTACAAGTTGCATAGGGTCAAAATGGAGCCCTTGAACATATTGGTCATAGACGAAGCAGCCCAACTGAAAGAAGCTGAGTCAACCATTCCCCTTCAACTTCCAGGAATGAGACATGCTATTCTTATTGGAGACGAGTGCCAGTTACCTGCCATGGTAACAAGCAACGTAAGTTTGTCCTTGTTTTCATACTTATAAGAAAATTGTTTTCTCTTGTTTTATTGTTACTTGTCATCTATATTTTGATGGACAAAATGCTTGTGGACAGGTTTGTGTTGAATCTGGCTATGGAAAAAGCTTATTTGAAAGGTTGAGCTCTTTGGGGCATCCTAAGCATCTTCTGAATGTGCAGTACAGAATGCATCCTTCCATCAGTTTCTTTCCAAATTGGAAGTTTTATCAAAATCAGATTCTTGATGCACAAAACGTGACATATAAAGATTATGAAAAGAGGTATCTTCCAGGACCAATGTTTGGTACGTATTCTTTTATCAATGTTGTTGGTGGAAGAGAAGAAAAAGACGACGATGATAGGAGCTGGAGAAATTTGGTTGAAGTGGCTGTTGTAATGAAGATTTTACATAATGTCTATAAAGGTTTGTATAGTAGCCACCATCTTATCTTTTGCACCTATTATATGTATATCTATTTCTTAGTTTCTGTTGTTACCTTATTTGGCCTGCAATCTTACATTTTTCCTTATTTACTACTTTCATTTTGTGAATAAACGAACTTGCGTGGCTATCCATTAATTATGGTTTTGCCTGGTATATACGTTAAAAGACAGATAATGCTGTAAACTTAACACATAAGTTACATCTAATATAATTACTATTCTATATATGTTTTCTTTTTGTTAAACTTAACTATCAATATGTATCACTAAGCTTACTTATTTCACATTTGTAGCATGGAATGTCTTCAAAGAGAAGCTTACTATTGGTGTCGTATCTCCCTATTCAGCCCAAGTTGTTTCGATTCAAGAAAAGCTTGCTCGCAAGTATGAGAAGCTCGATGGATTCTCAGTAAAGGTGAAGTCGATTGATGGGTTTCAGGGTGGGGAAGAAGATATCATTATTTTATCTACGGTGAGATCTAATAGCCGTGGATCAGTTGGCTTCATTTCTAGCCCGCAAAGAACTAATGTTGCGCTGACAAGAGCACGGTATGGAACCCATCCTGTAACTTTCTTATAACTGATCTTTATTAAATAGCTTTTTGTTTACAAAATATATGTGTGACTCGGTATTTATATATCATGTGTTCCATTTGTATCTAGACACTGTCTCTGGATATTAGGCAATGAAAGAACTCTTCTCAATAGTGAATCCGTATGGACTGATTTAGTCCATGATGCAAGGAATCGCCATTCTTTGTTTGATGCTGATTCTGATGATAGCCTGAAGATGACAATAATTTCAGCTAAGAAAGAGCTAGAACAACTTGATGATCTGGTTAATGGGAACAGTGTACTTTTTAAACATGCGAAATGGAAGGTATTATCACCATTATCATTTTACCAAATTATGTCGATGAGTAATGTCGTAACTTCTGTTACACGTGTTTGTTGCACTTTATGTCATCAGGTTCTCTTCAGTGACGACTTTAGGAGATCCTTTGGAAAACTGACGAGTGCCCGCTTGAAGAAACTGGTTTTAAATCTTCTATTGAAACTGTCGGGCGGTTGGCGGCCAAAGAGCAGAAGTGTGGACCTGTATTGTGAAAATTCTTTACATATTCTGAAGCAATTTAAGGTTGAAGGCCTCTATGTTATTTGCACAATTGACATCATCAAGGAATGCAAATACATACAAGTTTTAAAAGTTTGGGATATCTTGCCCTTGGAAGATATTTCCAAACTCACAAAACGACTTGATATCATATTTTCAGCGTACACGGAAGAATATATCAATCGTTGCACCACCAAATGTTTGGAGGGGTATGTTTATTAGCATTAGAGAATCTTAAAGTATATATTATCTTGTTGGGTATGTCAATTCCATGTTCTTAATTTATATTTTGTGTTTCAGGAACTTGGAAGTTCCTAGTAGCTGGCCAGCATCCCAAGAAGTTAAACGATTTCGTTATTCAGATAAAGATGAAGGTGATAGTGACTTGAGTGTGAATCCTAGTGATGGTAGAAGTTTTATTGAAAACTCAAAAGTGAGTGAGAGCTTATTGCTCATGAAGTTCTACTCATTGTCACGTGGGGTGGTGAGCCATTTGCTCTCTGGTAAAGAACTTGATCTACCAATGCAAGTTACTGATGAACAAGTGGACATCATTTTGTTTCCCAAAAGTTCCTTTATTATTGGGCGATCAGGAACTGGGAAAACAACTATATTGACAATGAAACTGTTCCAAAATGAACAGTCTTTTGGTGTTGCTTCTGAAGGATTATATGACGAAAGCAGACCAATTGTTCTAAGCGAAGAAGATGATTCTGAAGAAAGCAAACCAACTGTTTTACACCAGCTTTTTGTGACAGTCAGCCCAAAATTGTGTTATGCCGTGAAGCAGCATGTTTCCCACCTTACAAGGTTTGCACATACTTATTTCTCTCTTATTTTTTACGGTTTTGTTTTGACCTGATTAAAATTTCTTTTTTTACAGTATTTCGAGTAATGGGAATTCATCAGCCGAGATCAATTTAGATAATGTAGATGTAGGTACATCAGGATTTAGTGATATTCCAGACACATTTGTGGGTATCCCCGTGAGATCTTACCCTCTTGTTATAACATTTCATAAGTTTCTAATGATGCTGGATGGCACATTGGGTAATTCTTTCTTTGAAAGATTTCACGAGGCAAGAGAAGGTTCTCTTTGTAATAATATAAGTTCAAGATCTGTTTCATTGCAAACTTTCATCAGATTAAGAGAGGTCACATTTGATAGGTTTTGTTCACTTTACTGGCCCCACTTTAATTCAAGTCTTACAAAGAAGCTTGATCCCTCCCGAGTGTTCACTGAAATAATATCTCACATAAAAGGAGGTCTACAATCAGGGGAATGCAGTGATGGCAAATTAAGCTATGAAGATTATTGTTTATTGGCTGAAACTCGTTCGTCCACTTTAGTTAAACAGAAAAGAGATCGTGTTTACACACTCTTTCAAGTTTATGAAAAGATGAAAACTGAACGTGGAGAATTTGATTTGGGAGATTTAGTAAACGACATTCATTATCGGCTTAAACATGGGAATTATATAGGTGACCAGATGGATTTCGTTTATATAGATGAGGTGCAAGATCTGAGTATGAGGCAGATATCTCTTTTCAAGTATATTTGCCAAAATGTTGATGAGGGCTTTGTTTTTGCCGGCGACACTGCACAAACGATTGCAAGGGGTATAGATTTTCGATTTCAAGATATACGATCTCTCTTCTATAAAGAGTTTCTAAGCACCGGAACATCTGGAAAACAAGAAAAAGGTCTTGTATCTGAGATTTTTCAACTAAAACAGAACTTCAGAACTCATGCGGGTGTGCTTGAGTTAGCTCAGAGTGTCATTGACATTTTGTACTGCTACTTTGCTCATTCAATCGATATTTTGGAGCCTGAGACAAGTCTTATTTCTGGTGAAGCTCCTGTCCTACTTGAGTCTGGCAACGATGAAAACGCAATCGTGACAATCTTTGGTGGCAGTGGAAGTGGTGGAGAAATTGTTGGCTTTGGTGCCGAACAAGTGATATTAGTACGTGATGATTGTGCTAAGAGCGAAATTTGTGAATACGTGGGAAAACATGCTCTTGTTCTCACTATAGTGGAATGCAAGGGTCTTGAATTTCAGGTAAATTCTTGTATCATCTTTTGGAAAAAAACATTTTTTCATGGCAATTCACTACTAGGAATACTACAAATACCAACCACCACAGATCCGTTGCCACTCCTAATACGAAATCAGCAACTAATAATAACCACTTAAATATTTCAAATTTGCCAACAAAATGTAAATCATTTGAATATCTACGAGGCTACGATGCTAAATGAAAGGATGCTAAATCATTTGAATACCTAAATGGTAACTGCCTTTGGGACAGATATTTGCCGTCGCTGCTTGCTATATTTCTAGTAGTACTTTTGGTGATTTCAATTCCTGACGTTTCTTGATTTTTAGGATGTATTGCTATACAACTTTTTTGGAACATCTCCTCTGAAAGACCAATGGAGAGTTATCTATGGATACATGAAGGAAAGAGATTGGCTTGATGAAAAAATTACTCGATCTTTCCCGACATTCAGTGAGTCAAGACATAGTGTCTTGTGTTCTGAACTGAAGCAATTGTATGTTGCTATAACTCGAACGAGGCAAAGACTCTGGATATGTGAGAATAGGGAGGAGCTCTCCAAGCCAATGTTCGATTATTGGAAAAGCAGGGGACTTGTTCAGATAAGAAAATTGGATGATTCAGTGGCGCAAGCCATGCGGGTTGCAAGCAGCCCCGAGGAGTGGCGGGAGCGAGGTAAAAAGGTATTCTTTTAATCTTGACCTTGTAATTTTGGGATTTCATAACCTTCATTTGGTCTTCATAACCTTCATATGGTTTTCAGCTGTTCTATGAGAGCAATTTTGTAATGGCAACTATGTGCTTTGAAAGAGCCCGAGACACCATGTGGGAAAAATTGGCCAAGGCTTCTGGTCTTAGAGCATCGGCAGATCAAATGCGAGGAACAAATCCTGAAGCTTTCGTAGGATATCTTAGAGATGCTGCTGGAATGTTTGAGTCTATTGGGAAACTTGAGTCTGCTGCTTTATGTTATTGTGATTTGGGGGAGTATGAAAGGGCTGGTAATTTATTTTTTCGACCAAACTTTGTTGTCTGTTTGTTTTATAATCAAAGTTTAAAAGATATTTGGACTGTCGACTTTTTTTATCATTTGAACTAGAGTTTGCAATTTCAAGCAAATACTAATCGATTGGTGGATTTCGGTTGTGTTTTATCTCAATCAGGTCAAGCGTGTCAAAGTTTTTTAGCCTAGCGAGGGTTTTAAAGATATACATTTTTTCGTCATATCAACTTGAAACTTAAATTATTGTTTTCAGGGAGAAAATTGTTTACGGGTTAACCCACCCTCACCTGGCCCTTTTTCAAACTGTACTAAAAATGATATTTGTGTCCTGAACCCAATATCCAAATCGCCTGACCCATCCATCCAATAATCTAAATAAAAATGTATAGATTGGTGGTAACTTAGTTAGGCTCAATGGGATACGCCAATACCCAGCTGTACATATTTATCTACATTATTAAATTTGAACTCTAATATTAACTCTTTTGTATGTGCAGGAAAAATCTATTTGCACAAGTGTGGAAAGCTTGATGCAGCAGCACAGTGTTTTAATTTAGCAGGGTGCTATAGTGATGCTGCGGAAGCATACGCGAAAGGAAATCAGTTCTCCAGTTGTTTGTTGGTTTGCAAAAAAGGAAAACTTTTTGATAAAGGCTTGGAGTATATAGAATGCTGGAAAGAGCATTCTAATGTTAGAAGCAAAGAAATAGAAGATATTGAGCAAGAATTTTTACACACTTGTGCTCTCTATTACCATGGCTGTAAAGATTTTAAAAGCATGATGAAATTTGTCAGAGCTTTTTGCTCTATGGATTCAAAACGCGCGTTCTTGAGGTCCTTTGATTGTCTCGGTGACCTTTTGAATTTAGAAGAGGAATCAGGTAATTTTCTTGATGCTGCTGAGCTGGCGAGTTCATGGGGCGATGTTCTAAAAGAAGCTGATCTTTTGGAAAAGGCAGGAAATAATACGAAGGCGACAGATCTCTTACTTTGGTACATTTTCTTTGGCTCGGTATGGGGGAATGGAAACCGAGGTTGGCCGCTAAAGCAGTTTCCTCATAAAGACCAACTTTGTAGAAAAGTAAAGTCACTTGCAAAAACGGACTCCAATGTTTTCTATGATTTTGTTTGTAGCGAGCTTAAAGTACTCTCTGATCAGAAAAGTAGTCTGAATGAGCTGAAGAAAGATTTAGATGTTTCCCATGAAAACAAGAGTCTAAAGGGAGAAATCTTGTCGATTAGGAAAATCTTAGATGCTCATTTTCATCTAAATTTCTCTAAGTATGAGTGGGAGGATGAATTACCAATTGATACTCGTAAGCACTGCGAAGATATGATGTTTCAGAACCGAGTTTCTATGAGAACTCTGGTTTTTTATTGGAATTCGTGGAAGGAGAACGTTTGGGATTCTTTTTCATTAGGGCTGTAAACGAACCGGACGAACGCGAACGGAGGTATGTTCATGTTCGTTTATTTAATTTTAGCCGAACAAATAAACGAACGCGAACGCATAATCGGACCAAAATTGTTGTTCATGTTCGTTTATTTAAATTTGAACTTGTTCATGTTCGTTTATGTGCGTTCATTAATAAGTTAAACGAACGTAAATCGGACATAAATGAGCATGAACGAACATAAATGAACGTAAACGATCATATATAAACGAAAACGGACATATACGAACGTGTAACTAAAGTTGTTATTCTAAACGATCCATATGATCATCTTATATATATAATCATTATCCCAAAATATGATCTTAATATACAGTCATACTACTATATTAGCATCATGAGCACGCATAGTCGATTCTTGCATAAGGAAATCTAAACAACATCATTATCATAGTTAATATTCACGATGACTCATATAGAACGTCTTTCTAAACGTCGTCAAAGAAAGATTTTTGATTTTGATGTGATACTAGAGAAGTAGAGAGGGTCACACAAAATTTATCTAAATCTACCCTTAAATGTCAAGTGTAAATAAAATATCTAGCATAAAAAAAAGTTATTTACTTGTACTGTGACTATTATTGGCGTCAAAATTCCCGCTCATTAGAAGACCAGTTTCATCTTGTCACTTTCAACTTATCAATTTCAACTTTTTTTGTCAATTTCAATTTCAACTTTAATGTTTTATATAAGAGAAATTAATAAGGAGTTAGTACTATATTACTTTAGGGACCTTAAATACTTGATATATTAATTTATTATTTTCTTTAATATTTGGGATGTTAATCGAACGTAAACGAACGAAATAAACGAACGTAATCAGACGTACATAATCGGACGTTCACGAACGTAAATAAACGAACGAAGTGTTTGTTCACGTTTGTTTATTTAACTAAACGGACCAAAATTCTTGTTCGTGTTCGTTCATTTATTAAATAAACAAACATAAACGAATTTCTCGGCGAACGATTTACGAACGGTTCGCTGAACGTTCAGTTCGTTTACAGCCCTAATTTTGCATATTAAACCCTAAAATATGGAAAGTTGTCATATTTAACCCTAAGCTTGTAAGGTTGGCAAATTACTTTGGGTGAGGAAAAATTGGTTGTTCAGGTAACATGGTTTACTTGTTGGTCAACAAGGATGCTGATTGGATAAGAAACTGTGGCCAAAAAGGTCTTCATAGAGACGGGAAGCGTCTAACTTACGATGGCAAGGAATTGGTGTGTGCTATCCGGTCTTATTGGCAGTCTGAATTACTTTCTGTGGGTATAAAAGTACTTGAAAGTCTTGAAGCGCTCCATAAGTTGACTTTAAAGCGGTCTGCATATCATCAAAGCACACTCTCCTCCTCATTTGTTTGATGTTTTCCCAGTTTTCTTATAACTGCCCATGTCTCAACCTGGAATTTTCCTAATCGGTAGACATTAAAAAATTCTAGGCCTCTCTACAACATATTTTGATCCTTGTGTTTCCCTTAGATGGCGGAATATCAGTCTTTTCTGACTTGATTCTCTTTAAGGGAGATGCATCTCTCAGTCAACTTTGCTCGATGAGAGTCTCTCTACTAATTGTTGACGTCAAGGGTGACCTCTCCTATTTGGCAATCGGGAGGGTGATGATGATATATGTTGGTAAAGTTAAACATGTTGCCCTTTACGAGCATCTCAGTAATGGGCTTCAATGGAATCCCGCATGGAAGTCATTTGCTACGAAATTCCGGGATGGTGGCTTTATAGATGTTCATGTTGTTCCAGCGCTCCAGAATGCTTTGGAAGATACTTTTAGAGCCAACTGGAGATGTGCCCGTTACATATCACCTCACTGTTTCGTGCATCTTTTGGATTGTGTATTATTCATGGCATCTTTATCTTCGAGAACATTTTTCACCACAAGATCTTCTTTTGTTGGATGGTTGAAACATCTGCAGTCTACCACAACTTTAAATGCTTCTAGACCAATATTTTCACAGCAATTCGTAAGCTTTATGGTTGGAATAATCCAACAAATTCTCTACAATAAACCCGATACTCTATCATGGATTGAAAGATCAGGGATTAGTTACTCCTATTACCATCCACTTATGGCATTGAAGCTGGTCATGATAGTATCTTTAATTTGTCTTCAAGTATCAGATTGCTTTCCTGTACTACTGGATTTGCTTTCGGGGAGGAGCAACATTGCTTATCTGCTTCCAAAGAAGTTTGTGTCTATTCTACTAAGGAGGAGGAAGGGCCGCTACTTGAACTTGGCTCTAGATTTGGTTGCAGAAGCATTTATCAGCATAGAGGATCCTCTCCTGATTGTTAGCTCGGAAAATGCAAGTCTAAGAATCCATGCTCCTTGTGCTATATTTGTGGACCGTACGAAATCTAAAGAGGAAATGATGAGCTTATTGTTCCCAAGCAAAATCACCCGTAGTGTTGACATGATTCCTGAGGTACTTCTTTCTAACAAATCATCAGATGCACCAAACGTGAATGCCATCGAATCGCAAATTAATTGGAAAGTTCTTGAAGAGACATCTGAAGCTTTAAATGGGGAGAAAGGAGTGGCACTGAACAGGATATCTATTGCAACCAGAGCAAAGGTAAATTTTTAGCACTGTGGTTGTTATTATAGGTTTTGTTAGTTTGATCATAATTATAGCAACTTTGATGCCTTCATAGTATTTGCTTTCTTGTCCAAAAGAATTGGATAATAGTATACACATGTTAGCTACTCCTCTTGCGGACTGGAATGTTAGTTTTTATCAACATTTGTGTAACTCAAACGTCTTCCTGATTGTTTTCTTTCTTGACAGAATGAATTGGATGATAATATACGCATATTATCTGCTGCTCTTGTGGATGGAAATTTCTGTGCTGGAAAAAAGGCAACAGTGGTACGCGAAGTGAACTCTGCTTGTGATGATCTGAAGTTAGTTTCTTCCGTTTTTGATCCAAGGTTAGATTTACTATATTTAAAAATCCGATTCTCCTCTCAAATATTAATATTTGAAGCCTATCTAAACCATATCTTGTTTCTCTTTTTGTCATTTGATTTGTTTATATAAATACATATAACTTTTCTCTGAAGATGTTTGCCTGTTTGGACCCTCATTACAGTCGACATGGAGTCAAGAATGAAAGAACGAATGTGCAAGTGGTTTTTGAGAGGCTGCAAAGAAATAGGTCATTGATAGATAACTTCTTGAACCAATTTTGTAGTGAATCAAAGGTCATGCGGAATATGATGTCAGAGGGCAGCAAGACTAGTGACGCTCTTAAGAAGGAGCACAATGTTGATGAAACAGGTGATGATCATATCAATGCTGACAAGTCTCCTGTGGAAGTGGTCACTCAGGATGCGAAAAGCAACAAAGGGATGGGAAGTGGCAAACGAAAGAAGGCTAAGAAGAACAAAGGTAGGAAGAAATGATGTGATATTGCGGATAGATGGTTGATTTCTTTTGCAACAGTTATATCTTCTTTGAAACTCTAACGGATTCGTATGTTGTATCATTGTTCAGTAAGTCTTAAAAACTTGCATTGCATCTATCTTTTTTAAGCCACCTATAAATACTGGACTATTCCCCAACATTTTTCTCACCTTTTGCACTCATTCTTTCTGTTCTAAAACAGCCCATACATCTCTCTAAATCCTTTGATCATTTAATCATAAAGCTTTGTTTCCAAGTGATTCAAGCTTAATCCCTCAAGTGCAAGAGAAGAATACTTCCATCATCAAGTGAAGAAGTATTACACCTTAGTGTGCATAGCAATCTTGTTGCATCCATATCACATATTTGTAAATCAATTGTATATCTTGTAAGTTGTGTGTAGTAGCTAGATCTTTACGATCTTTGTAAGTATAGTTAGATCGTGGTGATCTTAACAAGTAGTGTTAGATAGTTGTAATATAAGTAGTGTGGTGAAGTGAAGTTTTGAAGTTGTGAAGTTGTGAAGAAGTTGTGAAGTTGTGAAGAAGGTGTGAAGTTGTGAAGAAGTTGTGAAGTTGTGAAGTCGTGAACAAGTCGTGAAGTTGTGTTGTGTTAGATTGGTTCTAGCTAAGATTAGAACTCGACATTTAGCTTTGTGTCGTAAATCGGTGTAAGCAACGTTGTGTACGGTTTTCTCCGCCATAAGGGAGTTTGTTGACATAGTGAAGAAAACTCTCGAGTTTGGTGCTCGGGGAGTGGAGTAGGGCGAAGAGGTGCTTCGTTACCGAACCACTATAAATCCTCGCGTTGTGGTTTGATTGTTCTTACTCTTATCTCTTGTTTTACTTTATCATTTCATATACTTATATTGTTCATATTGTGCAAGCGTTGAATTCACAAAAAGTAGAATCTAAGTTTTACAAACATACATAAACCTTAAATTAAAAAGCGGTAAAACTATTCAACCCCCTTCTAGTTTTCCACACAAACCCTCATCTTGTTTTAAACACGAGGCATATCCAACCAAGTCACAACTATAGTACCCCAAATGAAATCACAAACCCCAAACCCTCATCTTGATTTAAAAACACGAAAAACATAAAAAAAACACAAAAACGATTTTCGTGTAAGGGTTTGCGTGAACACACGGATCCACACAGATCAAGGTGGACAGGTCTTGAAATTTGCGATTAAAAGTTTGCGTGAACCCCAGCCACCATCACGGCCTCATCGCTGTTGACCATCGAGCAACCATCACGGCCTCATCGCTGTTGACCATCGAGCAACCATCACGAACAAATCAAAGAAATGTATTTGTGGGTTTGTGTTTCAAGAATAAGAAAGGTTTGTGGATTCGGTTTGTGAATTTGCATCTGTTGAGAGTGACATAGATTTGTGAGATGAGGTTTTGAGAGAGATAAAACAAGAAAAGTTGAAATGAAATGTATGTTGCTGCAAAAGATTTGTGAGATAATGAGTTATTATATTTTTTAGGGGGTTAAATATATATATTTTTAATTTGGGTTTAATTAAAAGAAAAGGAACATTCTTGTGACGGTGATGGAAGAGAAATGGTGAAGGGTGACGTGGAATAAAAAAATAAAACCATAAAAAAATTAAAAAATTAATGATGTGGATAACTAGCCGGTCATATTGGTGACATTGACACATAACAAACAAGTTCGTTGGTGTAGGTAAGACAAAATTTAGTTCGTTGGTGATGTCGAGACATTTTAAAAGTTCGTGGGTATTTTTCGACTTTTACCCAATTGCATATAATAA
>BQNB010135334.1:0-18174 GCA_026074375.1 Tanacetum coccineum | reverse complement strand
TCAGGCGATGGCCGGACTTCACTGAAGGTACTAGTTACCAATGATTTTGGATCGTTTGGCCGTACAACCATCGGATTCATAACTAGTGACATATGCGCACTGCTGATCAAGATGAAACCTTTTCTGATTAAGAGGCAGCTCATGTGGCTCGTACCATAACTGGTTATGTATAAGGTCAACCAAGGGTCATCTGTATTTTGCAAGTAGAATTTAACACATGTATTTCGATTCAGATGGTAACACTTTGTTTCCTTAAACAGATTACAAAGTTAAAAATTATGTGTTCATCACTATGATGATGCTACTCATATTTCGATCCATGACATAAAAAGCTGGGAATATGAATAAATATTCGGTTTGACCAAATTTTAATAAGATAGGCTTAAATTAATAAAATACATCATTCCAGTTATATTCCTTTTGTGAATTCCACGTAACCAATTATTGGTGCTTCTCAAAAAGCGGGCTCAACAAATGGTGGCTCCCATGTAGTATATTTTTTTTATTTCTCACGATATTTTTGTTGACTTTATTACTAATATACACATTCACGGACAAAAGTGATGTCGTTTTGACATCGGGCCAAATTTGGGCCAATAAAAAAGTTTTCTAACCGGCCCATAATTGAGAAAAAAATGAAAACCTACGAAACGGACCCTTAACTTTTAGTTATTTACGACCTTTTTATATAATAAATTTTATTTACCAAATATATAACCATATCTACCAATTTATTCAGATAGAAAAAACCATCAGAAAAATCTTCAAATTGCGAACAAAACGAGTCCAATATTGCAATGCTTCTGACATACGCATGATTTTATAAAAAATGTTGAAGTTTTATATAAATAGAAAAAATATTACAAAATGTACCCCTAACTTCTAACTATTTACGACTTTTTTATATAATAAACTTTATTTCTCAAATATATAACACATATCTACCAATTCATTCAGATCAAAAAATACCCGTAGAAAGATCTTCGAATTGCGAACAAAACGAGCTCAATATTGCAATACTTCTGACATACGTATTTATAAAAAATGTTGAAGTTTAATATATATTTAAAAAAAACTTTCAAAACACACCCTAAACTACCTAATAACTTTAAACTAAACGGACAGGGGTCATGAACATACAATTCTGTGAAAGTTTAAATTATAAAAATAACCTATACTTTTTGCCATTTGCGACTGTATTTAGAAACAGATTTCTCATTCATATTTATATTTATATATATACTAAAAGTCGTTCGCTCTATAAATAACGTATACTCTCGCCCCAACCACAAACACTCATTCAAATTCCGTGATGGTTAAAAAATGCTCATGGAAATAAAATACATGTGTTGCATACGCGGACACATTCCCACTCAATATTTATTCAAAATCGATTCGTGAAAAAAAATGCCCTTTTATTTCTCACAATATTTTTGTTGACTTTATTATTCACAATGCAAGTAGCCTATTGGTTGTTGGTTTTATTATTCACAATGCAATCAGCCCAATAGTCCTTTCTGGCCCGGTCCTTAATTTCGCAGTTTCCACGGCCCAACAAGGAAGCCCAGTCCAGCCTCTATCCACAGCTGGTATTCTCGGACCCGCATCGTCTTCTATTTTGCCACCAAGTGTATTTAACACTATGACGTTACAGGATTCAACATGGAACATAGATATAGATGCATCCTCTCATCTCAACTCACATTCAAGTAATTTAAATACTATTTCAAATACACGTTTATATCCTTCTGTTTGTGTTGGTGACAGCAAATTACTTACCAACTCTAATTCGTCCTTTATATATACATAATGTTCTTGTCACCCCTAACATAATTAAAAATCTTATCTCAGTTCGTCAATTCACTAGAGATAATAATTGTACTGTTGAATTTGATGCTTTTGGTTTCTCGGTGAGGGATTTCTTGACCCGTCATATCCTCCTTAGATGTGATAGCTCGGGGGATCTCTACCCAGTCACTCCACCTTCTCCCATTCCCAAAGCCTTACTTTCTGTTAGTCCTACCACGTGGCACCAACGTCTCGAGCACCCCGGAGAAGACGTGCTACGTTCTCTTGTCTCACGTCAGTTTATTTCCTGTAATAAAAAGAAGTCTTCACATATTTGTCATGCATGTCAAACATGTGAGACTTCCATTTTCTAGTTCAAACTCTATTGTTACTCGTTGTTTTGAAATTGTGCATTCTGATATTTTTTGGACTTCTCCATTGTAAGTTCTGGTGATTTAAATATTATGTGTTATTTCTTGATCATTATTCTCATTATTTGTGGATTTATCCTTTACGTACAAAATCTGAATTTTTCCCAAAATTCCAGCATTTTCGTTCCGATGTAAATAATCAGTTTAAATGTGATATTGCGTCTTTTCAGTGTTACCATGGTGGTGAGTTTCATAACACCAACCATCGTAATTTGTTTGCTCAACATGGCATTCAATTTAGATTATCATGCCCAAAAACATCACAACAAAATGGAAAATCAGAACGAATGATACGCACCATTAATAATACCATACGCACTCTTCTCTTCCAAGCTCACCTTCCACCAACCTTTTGATTCGAAGCATTACATATGGCTGTCTACTTACTAAATCACCTTCCATCCACCGCCATTCAAAATGAAATACCATGCACCAAACTCAAATATATCGACACGACCACTGACATACATTCGGCCTGGATAGCTTTGAAATTTTCCACCATGATATATTCGAATCGAAAACATATTGGGTGCATTATCTGAAAATCAAAATCAAACCCTAACTTCATAAATCGACGATAAAACAAGTAAAGAACACTACATTTGTAAAAATAAATTAACTTTGAGCAAAAGCGCTTCAAATCATTACCATAAGTCGATTCGAGTTCTTCGATGAGTTGTTCGGTGGTGCCCGTCCACTGTCGACGGCGGAGCTTCCATCCCGTGTGGTCCACTAACACCATTGCATGTGGGGTTTGATCGAAGAAATAGATTGTAGGTATGGTTGTGTGAGTGATTTGTGAGAGAGTAAGAATATGATTCGGGCGGGAATAATCTTCTGAAATGATAGGGATGAGAGGTGTAAGTGAAGTGAATAGTGAATATATTAAATGGTGATATGATGGGAAGTGTACACGTGTACACCAAGAAATTTTACACTTAGGGACCAACGGTGCACTATACTACTTTTTATGCCAAATTACAATAATACCCATCACTAACGAAGCGACTTAACGATCGTTCATCCCTTGGGACAAAACACGCACCAAAGTGACCACTTTTGGGACCATTCCCACCGACTTTCAAAACAGGGGACTGAATCCGCAAACGGGGTGGACTTTGGGGACCAACAGTGTAATGGGTGAAGTCCATACATCCGAGTGAATAATGTCAAAACAAGAACTAATCACGGTACTGGAGCTAACAAACGGAAGCCTCACGTGTTTGCCAAGCTGACAAGCATGACAAAGAACGGGAGACTTCTCTTTATTATACGAAATAAATTTGAAGAAACAAGACGACGCAACACTTCACCCCTGGGTGTCCAAGACGTTGATGCCACGTATATTGACTAACAAGGAAAGCATGAGGGATAGGAGATGGAGATGTGACTGGGTAAAGATCCCCCGTGCTGTCACATCGGAGAAGCACCCGACGCGTCATGAAATCCTTAACGGAAAAATCAAACGCATCGAATTCAATAGTGCAATTATTGTCACGAACAAATTGACGAACAAATATTAAGTTTTTTGACGATATGAGGGGTGATAAGAACGTTATTAAGAGGAAGAGATTTAAGAGGAGTTGACAAAATACTATGGCCCGTATTAGTGACGAGTATAGAATGACCTTCACCAACCGAGATAGACGGATACATACACGTACTAAAAATTTCACTAAGACTATTATTAGAATTATTGAGATGAGAGCTCGCATCTGTATCCATATTCCAAGCGCCAGAAGCGAGATCCTAAAGAGTCATAGTACTAAAAGCATGTGGTAAATTAGTAGCTTGACCCAAGAGTGTAGTGGGACCCATATTCCACTGAGTAACAGTGTTGGTGACCTGTGCTACAGTAGCACTATCAATGACATGTTGGGCTGGCTGCGATGGAGGCAAAACAGTGGCATGAACCTGCTGAAGATGGGCCAGATGCGATTGGGCATGCTGTTGTTGATAGAAAGAAGTAGCTTGGGCCGGCTGAGGGTGGTACAAACTAGTGGGCTCGGCTGGGGAATTAAAAACCGATAGATGTGATGGGCCTACAAAACCAGGCGGACCAATTGATAGACCAATCATGATGTAGTATTAGGTTTTGAGGGAGGTTCGAACTAGCAATAAGGAGTATTAGGGTTTGTAGTATTAGGTTTTGTATGGGAAAATAACTTACAGAACGTGATGAGCAATAAGTACTGTAGAACGAAAATCAAACAAAAGCCTCGTGACCTAAAGCAAAAGGATGCAAGCGTGACCTAAAGCACGACCAAAGCAATCAAACGTGTGACCGAAGCACACAACTCGTGACCTTGCACGTTAACAAAACTCTGTGACCTTGCACGAAGAACAAATAACCACCGTGACCTATGCACGATGAATGAACAGCCGTGACCTTGCACGACAATAAACAAGTGTGACCTAAGCACACAAAATTAAACGACGGGTTTTTTTTGAGTTAGGGTTTTGAGGATCGAGACTGTGCACGATGTGGGGAAGCATTAGGGTTTGTTTATGATCATTTTTTTTGACTCGATACCATGTAGGTTTGGGAAAGTGTATATGTCATTCATTCAACATACGACATAATATATACAAGTAATAGATGATTCTGGATATGGGCTAGGCCTAATACAAATACATATCGGGCTAACAATTTCTTTCCTCAGATGCCACATGCTATTTGTAGAAAACTTAAAGCAAGTTCACTTTTAGTTTTAATCAATTATAAGAAGTAACATCTTTGATCTTCTGCATATAGACTTACAATCTATACATCTTAATTAAAAAAATATACTAATTCTCTTCATTTTTATAAAGAAAAATAAAATTATAGGGATATATATATATATATATATATATATATATATATATATAATTTGGAGTTTGGTTAACTTTTCAGTTGTATTTTTGTAAATGTGGATGTTTGTTCTCATTGGAGGTGAAATGGAAACACACTAGACACGAATTCTATATTCAATAATATTTTCAAATTATCATATTGGACATCAGGTTAAAGTTTTCAGCCAACACACTTGCTAATTATAGAAAGATTTAAAACTTTGCGTCGACGGGAATCGAACTCGGGTGAGATGGGTAAAAGCAAATATGCTAATAGTTGGACAACCATATATTAAAAGGGTATCAGTGGTTGGTTTGGTGATGGTTGTAATTCGGTGGTTGCTTGAGTTGTTTCGATGGGTATACATGCATAATGATTCTATAGGTGGCGTGGTTCGCATCTAGTTTTTGATCGCCTCGACACGGGTCAAGGTAGGGATGGCACCCGTGGGTAATGGGTATGGGTTCATCAAACCCATAACCTGAACCCGTGATTTTTTTCTCACCCGCCACTCACCCATCACCCATCAATGGGTACAACTTTTTACCCATACCCATGTCCGTGGGTACCCATCGCCCATGGGTTTGTGAAATGGAGCAAAATCATAAAACCATGATATGTAAACTAACTATCAAACTAGGTAATAAGACATCATATCAATTTTCTAAATACGAAGTTCACAAAATAATAATGACATGTCGAAAAATTGATCATCATTACACCAAATCACATACATGTACTGAGATATATCATGTATATATCTTTGAAAGTTTGATCTTTCATATTCATTGTTTAGTCTTGTAACTAAAAAAAAACTATTACTTCTAGATATCTTGGTAGTTATTAATTATTTACGAACAACCTCATAAATATTTAAGTAGTGTAATAAATTTTATTTTAACACAAATGAGTTTAGGGGTACACTCGTGGGTATTTAGGCGGGTACGCTCGTGGGTTTCTTAAATGGGTACACCCATGATGGGTATGCATTACCTGTCACCCACCCGCCACCTACCGATGGGTATAAATTCTCACACAAAACACACCCGCGGGAAAAATAACAGGATTACCCACCTATTTACGTGCGGGTACCCATGAGTTATGGGTTTTTTCTCTTCCGTTGCCATCCCTAGGTCAAGGGTTTAATTTCCATGTGTTGTGGTCGTACAATAAAAAATGTTTTCTTCGTAAAACATCCCTGCATACCACTTTATTTGTTTGTGTATTATAGCCAGTTCGTAGTTTCAATGTCGAGGTCGTGGTAGTGGTCGGATTTTTACCCATTTCTGTGTATCAACTATAAACATTGACCTTTTATGCTCCTAAATGTAGTTTTTGTGAATAGTTTAGGGATTATTAGGTAAACTAATGTTGCAAATTGACTTTTTAGTTTCGAATGAGAAGTCTTTGTGTGGTATAAAGTTTTTTTCTCTTTTGATTACAAAAGTGTAGTGTATTGACATAATCGGAAAGTTCTTAGAGTGAACAAAAGTTCAAAAGTAATTTCAAAAAATAAATCCGTTACAATCCACATAATTTGTTATCAACTCTTTGTTTTGTTTTTTTACAAAATACAAAATTTTCGTCTATAAAAGACGTGTGGTCACAAGTGAAAAATATGGTATTTACCACTACACTCCTAGTTTCTAGTTTTATTATTAAGGGCTTTTTAACAAAAAAACTATGGGTAAAACTTAAATTGATATAAAATAGGGTGAAAATCATCAAATAGTAAGGGTGAAAACGAGCTGAGATGCTCATGAAATGCTCGGGAACAGATCGGTAGAAAATCAAACAAGCCGAGCATAAACAAATTCAAGCCTGAGTTTTCGCTTATTTTTTATTCAAGCTCGAGCCCGAGCTTTATACACAAAGCTCGATTGGGCTCGCAAGCCTAAACGAGCCTTAAGTAGCACTAAGATATTTTGATTTTTGAATATTAAACGTATACAATTCGTTATGCGTTTGTATTTTAGGCGACCTTGTTAACAAGGTCAATAACAAACATATTAACGTGCTCAAAAGAGATATACTATGAGTCGAGCCCGAGTTTGTATAATATACCATGAGCCAAGCTCGAACTTAAATAACAAGGCTCGAACCCAGATTTATTAAACTTAAACGAGTGGATCTCGAGCTCGGGCAGGCTAGAACTTCGTTTCCACCTCAATCAAATAGTAGTCAAGTTTGAGAATTGTTTCAAAATTTAATCACTCTAACTTACTTTGATTATAAAAATCACTCAAGGTTTCAGTAGTGTCCATTATGTCAAAACAATTATGAGTGACATGAATAAACTACTTCACATACTTGGTTGATATTTTGTAATTATTAATTTTGTTCGTAATTACATCGTTTATTGTATTAAAGTTGGTTGATAATACTTAGATCAATGACGGATTGGGGAGCTGGAGGATGCTTGGCCCCATCCAATAAGCCCAAATGCTTTATAAATATAGTACTTGACCCCTCCTCTCCCTGCCCCCCAACAATATTTTAAGCGACAAAAAAAATATCAAGACCGTTTCTTTAACTGCACAAGGTTTGCAACTATCCCTAATCCTTATCATTAATTTTAAATGTTCTTTTTTATGTAATCTATTTATCTATGTTTTTATTTGTATCTTGATATATAATTGCTCAAAATCCCCAATTTTGTTTTTAGGAATTAAGGATTTTGTTTATATAGCATAGATTTTGATCACCCCAGTTTTTATTGCTATTTCAAAAATCTAAACCCTTGAATCTTTAAACCTTAGTCACTAAATTAACAAAGTACTAAAGTGTATGTAGTTGATTATTAAATGTGTATGTTTTTAGTTTTATACTTGTAAAATTGCAATTGTTGAATTGGTGATCACTAATCAGGTGATGTTTCTTTTTTAGGTTGAATGATGAGTAAGAAAGGAACAAAAAGAACCATTGATTATTTTTTCAAGCCAAGTGGATGTTGTTCAAGGCCGCGAATCACCACCTCATGATAATAATAAAAAAAGAAGATATTTATGACACACATCCAAGTGACCAACAGGATGTTAATGATAATCACTTGAACGAGTCTCCTAGAGTTGAACATGAAAAAGATGTTCATAATTCAACAACGGTAAACTTAGATTCCTTGATCCGAGATTCAGGCGTGCGACCTTCAATATCAAGTTTTCCAAGTGGTCACCAAGATGAACTCAGTAAACAGAAATATCCTTTAAGTCGTGGTGGTCCTAATGGTCGTATGCGAAGACTGTTTAGACCCTAATTCTAGTTGAAGGAGACTTGTGTACATTCCAAGCTTATGATAGGATACATGTTATGACTGTGCAATTGAGTAATCACCTAGAAATGAAACACTTAGATTAGTAATGAGAGTTGAGTGTTTTCGATCCCCTTTTCGTGAGGTGTTCGGCTATGGTATTTTCTAGCATAAGTAACTTATAATTTCATTTCTCCAAGTTGAATTGGGAAAATCCTTTTATGAATTATTCTAAACGGTTCTACTTGAGGGCAAGTAGAAGTCAAGTGAGAGGATATTTGATAACATCAAATAGTTAATACATTTTAACATCAAGTTCCCTAAGAAAATGCTTATAAATATGTTATAAATGTCTGAAAACGTTACTTAATTGTGTATATTTAGTTTTCAGGGACCAAGTGAGCATTTTAGCAAAAGACGTGAGATTTGGACATGAAATTCACTAAAGTGAAGTGTTCAAGGCATTTTACGGCGTAACATCCCCGAGGGATTACACCGTAACATATTCTAAAGAATAAATGAGTCGTCACACCTTTTACGGCGTAAAGCCTCTTCTACTTTACGCCGTAACATTCAAAATTAATAGAAGATGATTTATCCGAGACAACGTTATGGCGTAACATAGGCGACAAGGTTACGCCGTAACATCATTTTAGCCTAAAAGATTGGAAGCCTACGTAGCAAGGTTACGGCGTAACGTCTCATAAGGGTTACGCCGTAACAGTTTCGAAATATATAAATAGAGCCCTCATCCGGCTCTATTCATCATCACTCACTTTCACAACTCACAACTCAGTTCCAAGGGGTGAACCAAATCTCCAAGGTCCGAAGCATTTCACTAGAAGGTCCAAGGGAGAAGTCACTTTACACATTTCTTGTATTTAATCGTTCATAACATTCACTGTAAGAATAATGATGATTCAATACATGATTACTTTCATTAATTCTTGCATTGTTGTTACCATGAGCGGCTAAGCACTCTTAATGCTGGCCTAATCATGTAATTGCTATTGATATGATTATTGTTTCATGTTCAATTATGGTTCTGTTAGATATCCTTATAGCCTTTCATTGATCCCTGTGTTTTTGTAGTATAGAGGGTGGTTTAGATCTTGTTAATCATGATATTAGACTTACCCCGTTGAACATGGGATTAGTAGGCTACTAGGGTAGCTTGGCACCTATCCCTAGTGTAGGAATTTACCATATTACTGCCTTTGCCATATTAAATACTTAAAAAGCACATGAACTCTTTCAGAGGAGTTAATAATCTGTTTAGATTATAGAATGGTCTTAAGGATAATTGGGGATTAACCACTACAAGCTTGGATGCCATGCTCGTGTAATCGTAGGGGAATGTGAGATCGTAAAGTAAGTATAGGACAAAGCTCAAATGCCAATTCGGGTCTGTCGACATTAGAACCACTAATGAAACTTAAAATTGAACATTGCATAGGAAAATATAATCATAGCATTAGTAATGAAATGGTTAGGTCATCACGCTTTTCTCTTCGAATTCTTCTATCACTTTACTTTACTGCATTTACTTTTCTGTAGTTATTAAAATCAACTTAAAACCATTTTCAAACGTGACATAATCAAATTAGAACTAGTAAACCTTAGCTCTTGGGACGACCTCGAATTTACCAATCTACTGCACTATAAACGACCAGGTTCTCTGCCCGTTAGTGCGTGTATCGGTAGACGAGTTTTATAAGTTTAAAACTTGGCATATATTTATTTAAAACAACTTACGCATCACTAAAAATCATTACTATTAATAATGATTATTAATAGTGTGTAACTGCATCCGCCATATAAATTCACACAAACCATTTCATATCTGTTAAACACAAATAATGGCAGCAGCACGAACTGATTCATCAAATTCTCCTGAATTGCCAGTACATGTCGAGTACCCATATCCAAAAATGTTGAACCCTTGCTCGTTCAAATACTTCTGCAACCCACTATACAAATACAAAAAAGTCATATCCATGCCATGCTCGTGTAATCGTATGGGAATGTGAGATCGCAGAGTAAGTATAGGACAGAGCTCAAATGCCAATTCGGGTCTGTCGACATTAGAACCACTAATGAAACTTAAAATTGAACATTGCACAGGAAAATGTAATCATAGCATTAGTAATGAAATGGTTAGGTCGGCACGCTTTTCTCCTTTAATTCTTCTATCACTTTACTTTACTGCATTTACTTTTCTGTAGTTATTAAAATCAACTTAAAACCATTTTCAAACGTGACATAATCAAATTAGAACTAGTAAACCTTAGCTCTTGGGACGACCTCGAATTTACCAATCTACTGCACTATAAACGACCGGGTTCTCTGCCCGTTAATGCGTGTATCGGTAGACGAGTTTTATAAATTTAAAACTTGTTATATATTTATTTAAAACAATTTACGCATCACTAAAAATCATTACTATTAATAATGATTATTAATAGTGTGTAACTGCATCCGCCATATAAATTCACACAAACCATTTCATACCTCTTAAACACAAATAATGGCAGCACCAACTGATTCATCGAATTCTCCTGAATTGCCAGTACATGTCGAGTACCCATATCCAACAATGTTGAACCCTTGCTTGTTCAAATACTTCTGCAACCCACTATACAAATATGCAACCCACTATACAAATACAGAAAAGTCATATCCATGTTAAATTTTTGTTCTTTATGATTATGGAAAAAGAATTGCGAATAAATTGTTACAGTTCTTCAAGCATATATCTTTCCAGCAAATATTTTGTAACTCTAAGAGCCTGGTGCAAGACTTGTTTTAACCCATGGTTGACCTAGCCAATAAGCATTAGATGAACAATCATATTTAATGGAGATCAACATGGCACTTCTCAGCTGCCTTTTCAAAACATTTTTTTCGTGTCTACAGAAGCTCAGAAGTAGCAAAGTCAATGTCATTTATTGAGGTTGAAAGTCAAATACACGTATTAGATCCTTACATATACCATCTCTAATTGTAACAAGGTAATTCACATAAATGAAAATATAATATACCATTACAAGAACGTATACTCATTTATTTACTATATGCACAGCCTCTTGGTTATGACCGGGAGTCTGAAGAGTTGGAGAAAGAGGTAATAGAGAAACAAATATACTACATACCGCAAACCATGGTATAAAGTACGATTATTATTATATTAAATATATGTTAACAACATAACGTCTTATGTTTTTATTATAGATTCAAAACGTTTATAAATTTAAGAGGTTTCTCGTCGGGTTCCTCATCAATGATGATGTGGTAGTTGTACCACACAAAGATCCTCGTTCAACTGTTGGTGATACGAATGATTCCTTTACTTCTATTTCGTGTATAAAGATTCTGCAAATAAAAATGTTGCAGCTAATGATGCATGTTAAAAGTTGCATATTTGTGTTTATGCAAAATTACATTTTATTATGTAATGGCGCCTATCTTTAAATTAGATTTCAAAGATCCTACTTATGTTACTCTGCGAGGCTGTTAAAGAGTAAAGATAATAAGTTTTAACAACTAACCACATTATTTATGTATTACACAAAAAAAAGCATGTGATTTTTTTGAACAACAATTTTATTGAAACAAAACTAGCAAGAAGCTGGCAATTACACAGTGACAAGATTCAGGTTTTTAACCCAATCGTACCAACTAAACGACGCATTACATCTATACCTACACCAATGAAAAGACATAAAAATACATCATCAAAAAACAACGCCTGCGAAGGAGGTTTATAATAAAAAATGAGCTTATTACGAAACGACCATAAGTGCCACCACATGACATAGAAAACACCTTCGAACATCTGTTTATGCATAGAAGAAATCCGCAGGTTCACAAGCCAATTATACCAATCTTCGTATGATTCGACCTCAACATAAGGAACATCCCACCAACGAGTGATCTTGCGAACAATTTGTCTAACCATGCAACAATAGAAGAACAAGTGTCTAGACGTCTCCACCCCATTATCACAAATAGCACACATAATGGAATCAATATCAATACCTCTGCGTGAAACATTAAACCTCGTTGGAAGAGAATCTGTCTTAACCTTCCAAGCATGAACATTCACCTTTATCGGCACATATTTTATCCACCGAGTTTTCGAGTCAACATCCGAAAGCGATTTATCATCAATAATCTTTCTAACCGACGCAACAGAAAAATCTCCCGAGCTCTCCAAGTCCCATTTCCATCTGTCAGACATAGGAATTAAAGAAACATCATGCACCAAAGCTGACAACTCGTTGAATTGATCCTGCTCAACTCCACCCCTCGGATTTCTTCGAAAAGAATATTCCAAACTAGGCTGCGCAAGTTTCGCACCCACCGTGATCAATTTGCAAGATTCAAGACTATAAATGCGCGGGAACCGATTCTTAAGAGTTTTACCATCAATCCAAATATCCTCCCAAAAAACAGTTTTATCACCATTCCCCAATTTAACATGCATACAATCAAGTAAGTTGATACCTTTAGTTTTCAACGCGTGAGTTTCCCTTACAATATCCAACCAGCAGGATTTAGCACCAGATTTAACGTGTCCTCCAACATTACCATCGTCCCCGTGAATCGCCTTAACGACCCGCACCCATAACAAAGTATTTTGCGTATAGAACCTCCATATCCATTTAAACATTAGACCTCTATTTAAAGCAAATAAACTTGAAACTCCCAGGCCCCCTTTTTCTTTAGACGCCAACACTTTTTTCCAATTAACCCATGAAGCTTTGTTACTGTTAATATCATGTCCCTTAAAAAATTTACTACGAATAGATTCTAAAGTACGCAACACACTCAAAGGGGCTCTATATATCGACATGTGGAAAATTGGTATCGATCCTAAAACCGACTTAAGTAACGTTAACCTACCTCCAATCGACAACGTTTTCATCTTCCATTTAGAAAGCCGATTCTTCACCCGATCTATCACCTCATTCCAAGCATGAACCCGAGACATAGACCCTCCCACTTTCGATCCAAGATACGTAAATGGAGTTTTGAGAATAAGACATCCAAGCTTCGACGCAGCACCTTTAACCTTGTCGCTATCCACATTAACACCCAAAATTTTACTCTTGCTCATATTAATCCTTAGACCAGAAGCCCGATAAAAACATTCAAGAACATGAATTAAAGTAGAAATATTACCATCACACCATTGTCCCATGAAAACCGCATCATCCGCGTAAAACAAGTGAGAAATACTCAACGAAGAGCTTAGCTTAATACCATTAAACATTCCATTGTCCACCACCCGTTGAAAAGATAAATGTAAACTTTCCATGATTAGGATGAACAAGAATGGAGATAACGGATCTCCTTGTTTGAGGCCTTTGTAGAATTGAAACTCCTCCGTTGGACTACCATTAATTAGGATCGAACCTCTCGAAGATCTAAGGCAGCTTTGAATCCACTTACACCATTTTTCGCCAAATCCAAACTTTTTTAGAATGTCATCTAAAAAATCCCATCGAACCGAATCATATGCTTTCTCAAAATCAACCTTAAAAATTAAAGATTGTTTCTTTTTTGTCTTGCTCCATTGTAAAATTTCATTAAGAATAAACGGGCCATCTAAAATCTGTCTTTCCGCGATGAAGGCTGATTGAACCTCATTAACAATATCTCCCAAAACACCAACAAGACGATTCGCCAATATTTTTGCAATGATTTTATATAAACTTCCAATAAGACTAATAGGTCTAAAATCTTTTACCATGTTCGCATCCGGAATTTTTGGAATTAAAGCTATGAAAGACGAATTGCAACCTTTGGGGATATTACCATATGTGAAGAAATACTTAACAGCATCATACACGTCATTTTCAATAATCTTCCAGAATCGACGATAGAAGCCAAAAGTGAATCCATCCGGGCCGGGGGATTTATCGGTTCCGCAATCCCAAACTGCCCTCTTGATCTCCACATTAGACACTTCACTCTCCAACTCATTCTGTTGATCATAAGTTAGAGTTTTCGGATATCTCATATTAATAGTCGCCCGGCTAGCATCGGGCTTATCAAATCTACTACTGAAGTGTTGAAAGAATTCACCCTTTACCGCCTTCGGACTTTCAATCCAATTCCCATCAACCATAATGCCTCGAATATTAAGAATACTCCATTTTTTATTCAACACGCCATGAAAGAAACTAGTATTTTCGTCCCCTTCGATAGACCATTTAACCTTTGCTTTTTGAGCCATTTCTGAAGAATGGATTTTGTCAAACTTTTGAATATTATTGACAACCTCCGTTCTTTTGTTAACAATCTCCTCATTACCATCACCTCTATCAATAATCGCCTCCAAAGCCTCTAGCTCCTCTTTGTATTTGGCTTTAACGTTTTTCACACTTAACATATTTGATTTATTCCATTCCCGAATCTTCGCTTTAAGGAACTTCAACTTCATCATCATATTTAACATCGCATTAGTCTTATCACACGGGCCTTCCCTCCAAGCGTCTTCCACTACTTTATTAAAACCTTCCATCTCATTCCAGTAATGAAAATATCTAAACGGAGTCGGACCGTAATCAAAAGAAGCTTCACGAAGTAATATAGGTCTATGATCCGAAAGGTATCTCTCCAACGTGATAGCATTAATGTTCGGACATGAGTATATTAAGTTTTCAGAAACAAGAAATCTATCTAGTTTACTCATCTTAGATCATCCTAACGCGGGATTTATGCTCCACTAAATCGCACTACCACCTTAAGGAACCTCTTCCAAACCCGCATTTGTGATGAACGCGTATTGAACAAAGTAGCAACTTGAACATTAAAACACCGACCCGTATTGTGCCGACTTATAACGCACCTCATTGAAAGCGCCATAATAACCACCTCCCCTTTTTCCATTTGCCAATCTATAAGTCGATATTCCCTCATGCATATGTTTGTCTCTACAATCATGAGGGGCATAAACCCGCAATGATGAGAAGGTCATTACCAGTTAGACACCACCACACCCCGAATCATAACAAAATATTAGTATTAACAGTGGCATTTACTTTAAGAAAAGAAATTGGGAATCCCACACACATAAAATTACCTCCCGAATTGCCGACAGGAATTCACTATGAACATAATCAAAAGCAAAATTCCCCCAACACATCTTTACGACTAAAATAATCCATATTTTTTCATCTCAGTTTCTATGCAGAGCCATAAAATTCACTTTATTTTTAAACATAACTACCTTTACCCATCTTTTTTAGCCTTGTGGCAAGGCTTTGAATTTCAAGGATAAAAAATTATCGATTACCTCTTCACTCCTTGTGATTCAATTATCTCTGTCATATTCGACATACACTGTCCATCTTGAATCCTAACTTGTCCTACTTTCACCCAGTTCATCCATCAAATTCAGAGAATTGATCACCTGTACGAGGGTACCACAGATTTTTTGAATTATGACCTGGGCACACCGAACCTTGCTAATCTCTCCTTTTGAATCTTGTTGATACAATTATATGAACATCCTTGTTTGCCTCTTTCGCCTTCATGTCACTCAAATTGACAAAGTTAACGCTTTTGGATTCCTCCGCCATACATACCAATCTCTTCAGTACCCTCTTTGGGTGAAACTAGGAGGATTACATTCATTAGTTTGTTCCGAATTAATTTCATTATCGTTGTGTCTTTTTTCTCTATCTTGTAGCAACTGTATATATTAAATGGATCCTCCGAATTATTTTCCTGCTATATCCTTATATCTCTATTTCCAAATTATTTTCTTTATTTCCACTCTTCTCAAATAAGGTTTCCCGGAGGGCATCCTTTACATCACTATCCCACCGCCATAAATTACCCGTGTCATGAACTTTATATTCACCTCCTTAGATGTCAATATATCACTCTGTTCTTCATCATCGTTCTTTTCCATGAAGTCAGGAATCCATCTGGAAGTTTCTTTGGCTCGAATCAAGAAGTCCTTACCACGAAAATATAATTTTAGACTCCTCAAAAATGTTCCTTTTCTTGCTTTCGTGTAGATACATAATTCTTTCTCGAATGAAAACACATCTCCTCCCTGAATCTGTCAATATCTAATATACCCTTCCCCACTTAGTCGAATTCGATTTAAGGTGTTATCCGTCACAATTAAACGTGATACCTTCAACCTCCACCCATACAATTTTTCCTTCAATTAGTAAATTCTATCGTGGGCTTGTTTCAGTTGAGAAAACCATGACCTCCAATACTCACATGTCTTGATATAGCTTCATAGAATCCTCTGAACCAAATTCCTAATAGACCCATAGCTCTCCCATGTATGGATTTTTATATCATACAAATCCGTCATTACTCACTGCCTTTTTGAGATCTAGCTAAGATGAAACGAATTGTTTTCACCATACCAACAAGGATTTAGAAGGTCATTTGACAACATGCATCATCGTTCAATTACCTCAACGCAGGAGGCACTTCACTCTCCCTTAATTCCGGTATTTATTTCTTGACCTGTCTCACATGTACGTACGAATTACCCCCCTACCATTAAAACCACTGTGTTTCTTAAAAACATGTTTCAATTGACTGCTTTACCTCCACCATCTTTTTTTGGTCATAACATTTTTTTCTTTCAAAGGAGTCTTGATGAAATCTAGCAATATTTGGTGTAACTTAAAATCGCTCAATCATCCATACCGTACATAGGTTATTCACCAATCTCTCTTCATTGAAGACGTTAATGAAGCGAACAAATCCAAACTTCCTTCCATTTTTTGACCTCTTGGTAGGAATAAAGGTATCCACAACATGGCCGTACTGTTCAGCAACAATTGGTTTATAAATAGTCCAAACATTAATTATTAAATTTGACGAATTTTGTTATTCATATGCTTGATTTATGTGAATGATTTACGAAGAATTCATCTCACGTTCGCTAACTATCCAGTCTCAACTTGAAATGCTGGTTATGTTCCTTTATAACTTTTTTGTGTATTTTATTCCTCTAAACCAAATGAATTTAAATCCATTCGTAAATAATGCAAATGACAGACAACTCAAAACATAATCTTAATTTGATACAGTAACATTAGTGTACACATTCCAACCATAAAAGATACTATAAAAAAATAGGGATAAATAAAACATATATATTATAAAAGTTGACACGCCAATGCTACCAATATTTTGAGCAACTTAATTTGATAATAAATAATGGGTGCTACTATAATGGGTGTTACTATTGGTACCCACTGGCCCACCAAAAAGTACCAAAAGGGTACAAAAGATTCTTTTGTACCTCTCTTTTACAGTGCAACGCAGTTTTTTATCAGTCTTTGTTTCGTAATTTTTGACAGTTTCATACTTTTAACCTGTTAAACTTTATATTTTTCGTTCCGTTTTTTCCGTGTCACAGTTTTATAACATATACAAAATTATAAAAATACGAAAAAAATAAAATACAAAAAAAAAACCGAAACAAACCCGAGGGGGTACAAACGGTAATTTAGGGGGTACATATATCATAACCCATAAATAATATGTTGATAAACAAACAACAAACTTTAATGCTTAGCAGCCAAATTTGTCAATGAAGTCTTCTACTTGATATTTTTTTCTTGTATTCAATCATGTGCATGATTCTTATTCATGTCATACTCGCGAAGTACCATCATGTTCTTGATGGTTGTGTCACGTAATACAGACGATCGCAATTGTTGGGTTATGGTAGTCGGACTAGCATGAATACGTTACGAATATGTGAGCCTATTGTGGGCACACGCGTTAAACATTTAGAGTGTGTTTGTAACACCCCCAAATTGGGTCGCAGCGGAATGATGTGTATCCGGGAGCGTTACATTATAGATCAATAGCACAAGATA
>BQNB010135333.1:2371-18174 GCA_026074375.1 Tanacetum coccineum | reverse complement strand
AGTTTGTATTTATTTACAAGTGAACCTCCAAGTTTTATTTATTTCATAAATGGCCCTTCAAGTTACAAAGTTGCAATTTGTGCCTTTATAGTTACACTTCAATCCCTAAGTTTCACAATGTGTCAAAAACAGTCCCTGTAGTTTTTGTATTTCGAAAAGTGACAAGGTTAACCCCTTTATGTTTCGGAAATTGCATTATTAGTCCCTCGACTTGTGAAAATTTCGTTTTAATCCCAATTAAATCCCGATAAGTGGCATTTGGCTTTATTTAGTCAAAATAATCCATATAAGCCGTTATAGCTTATGTATAAGCTCTAACGAGCTTATTACGGCTTAATGGGCCTTATTGGGCCCATTAAGGTTCAATAAGATTTCTAAAGGTCCGAGATGGTTTTATTAAATCGAAAAGGGTCCAATAAGGTCAGCAGAGTCTGATAAGCTCAGAATAAGCTCGGAGAGCTTATTGGAGCTTATTTCGGGCTTATTGGGCTTTCGGGCCCAATAACTTTACCCGATAGGGGTGGTTAGAGTTTCTAGACTTTTCCTAGTGCTTTTCCAACTTTTTATCAAGCCTAACGAACTGTTTTCTTTTCAGCTTATTTCGAATAAGCCAATAAGCTAATAGTGTTTTCATTTGGGCCGGTATTGGGCTTGTTAAGGGTCCCGAAGAACTTTGTTGGGCCCATTCGGGTCCATTAAGCTTATTTAGATCCAATAAGCACCTTGGAGGTCGGTTTGCTTATTTAGCTTATTCGATAAGCTAATAAGCAACTGTTGGGCCTATTGGGCCCGATAGAAACCCGGTAAGGGTTCTAGGGGTTGGGCCTTAATCCTTTTGGGTCCAATGTCTTCGCTAGGATCCTTTGAAGGCTTATAGGCGGTTTAAGCTCGCGAATAAGCTATGGCGTATGGCTTATTCTTGTGGACTCGGTAGTGGGCTTGAAGGCCCATTAAGGTTTGTTTGGTTCTAAAAGAAGTACGAAGGGTCCATTTAAGGGCCCGAATGGTTTATTTGCATGTTAAATGGTTTCGATAATTCGTTTAGCACCAAACGAGAGTGCCTAGCATTTTCTAGTCGCGATCCCTAGCATGCAAATGTTTACAAATGTCGTATACATGTTCCCACACCATCTCGTTATGATTATAACAAAAGTTTACGTGTAGTTATTAATGTATGGCACCACACGACTTGCATCATTCGATGTCTATACAAAATAAACGAATGTTCGACATATAAATGAAACATACGCGACATGTGTAGCTAGTCATATATTAAATTGACATAAGTAGAATCATTTAGACTTACAAGGGTCCTATAGCAATTTATGACGTGCGAGATGAACACCCCGACACCCAAACGTGTCTATAACTTCAAAGTTATTGATACCCAAGCTTCCTAGACTCGTATACACTCTTTACACCCTTATGTTTAATCTCAAGGGCTCCTTCGTGTTCCTTGGAGGAATGTGGGTCGAGTTTGGTTCGGCTTCAACGAATGACGAGTGATTTAGAGGGTAAGGAGGTTGTTTTAGCTTTGAGAGAGTTTAAGGGTTTGTGAAAGTGTATTATGTGAGTTGTGAATGTGTATTTATAGGCAATATGCCTTGTTAAATTTCCTAGTCACATAAACAAACCAAACCGAGCTAGGGGCGGTTTTAGGGGTTTATAGTTAGTCACCCATGGTTTGAGACTAAACCACTTAAGTACAAGTATTAATTTGTTAGTTGATGTACATGATTTGCTTAGCTAGGAAATCTTTTGGGTTTGTGTTCTTTTCTTAATAGTTCACGACACAAGGAGAGCAAAAACAAAGAAATGGGTTATTACCCAATGTGTCAAGCATCATTAGGGAACCATTAGGACATAAATTTATTACCTAGTATATGTACATGTACCTTTTAGGATCATTAGGGAGATTTTGCTAGTAAGAAATTCACCAAGGACGATTTTTGTGGGTTTACTTGCCCACATTCGGCATTAAAGGGATATAAACACAAGACTTTATTAATTTTATTGTGATAGGCCTTTAAAGTGGGTATTGGTTTTTGAGTCTAGGAAAGTCTAGTTATGTTCCGGGTGGTCCAAATGTATTTTATCGCGAAACGAAACCCTTTTTACCTGACCAATAAAATAAAATTACGCGAATACATAATTATCTCAAAATGAATTATTTCGTACTTGGGTTGATGTAAACCGAATTTATTTGGTGACCGTTTACACTCATTATACAATCCTAGTCTACGCGGTTTAGCTTAAAGAAATTATTAAAATGTAAACGCGATCAGACTAAAATAAATATTGATCATTAAATATAGATCGTACAGATGACACCTAAAATGAGAAATTTTAACCTTAAGGATTATTGAACCAAAATATCCAGATCACGACTACAGGTATGAAAAAAAGCTCTATACGTCCTTAACACGTCACCTCGTGCATGGTATGACAAATTGTCTTCTTTTCTAATTCAACATGGGTTCACTAAAGGTATTATTTGACCAGAACTTTGTTCAACTACGACGTCATAGAGGGGATACATGATTACTAGTTTCAAAAGTATAGTTGAATGACATTTATTTTGGATCAACAAATCAGATTTTTCAAAACATTTTGCAAATCTAATGAAAAATAATTTTGAAATGTCGATGATGGGTGAACTAAAGTTCTTTCTTGGACTTCAAGTTCATCAATTCTCACCCCCCCCATGCAGATTCATAAATCAGTCACAATACGCAATTGAATTGTTAAAGAAATATGGTCTGGATGAGTGTGTTTCCATGAGTACACCTATGGCAACTGAGAGAGCTGGGCTGCTGATTACAAGGCACCTCTCTACTGATCAAAATCTCTTATCTTCATATGAAATGAGGGCTTATGTAAAAAACAGCCAGTCGACCATACATTCTTTTGCCTACTTTTGTGATGTGGCTCGATATCAACACGTCCTATTGTCAAACCCCACAAAAGAGGTTAATCGGACTTTCGTACCAGGAGACAGTTCCTATAACATGGGCCTATGGTATCCGAAGGATTCCAGATTTGAACTAATTGCCTATTCAGATGCGGACCATGCAGGATGTAAAGATGATTGTAAGAGTACATCAGGAGGATTGCAATTTCTAGGTGGAAAGCTCGTGAGTTAGAGTTCAAAGAAACAAGATTGTACTGCGATGTCAACTGCTGAAGCTGAATATGTTTCCTTGTCTACATGTTGTGCACAAGTTATTTGGATGCATACTCAACTGCTTGACTATAGATATAAGTACAATCGGATCCGATGTAGCTGGACTCCAAGTGTGGCCAATGCTCTTCATGCAATCCGTCCAACATTCCTATTACATAAGCACATATGACATCCGGAAAACATTTTATTAAAGAACATATTGATAAGGGTGCTGTGATTTTACTTTTGTCGGGACAGAATACAGCTTTGCGAACTATTTACTAAGGCGCTTCCCAAAAGAACGCTTTGAGTATCTATATCATCGCAAAGGTATGCTCATGTAAACTCCAACTTCAGTTTTGAAATGCCTACAGGTTATCTTCTTAAAAAGCTCATACAACAAAAACATATAATTAATTTTTTTCAGAAACCAAAAGACCAAAGTTGAAAATTTTCAAAAATACCAAAAAGATTTGACATATTTTTCATATTAAAAAAAACATAAACATAATTTAAAAAGATCACATGCTTAGTTTCATGATTCCAAGTTTTTATAAAAAGCTTTCAAATTGAAAATACGGAATCATGATCTAAGGGGGAGTTCTTAAAATTTTCCATTCACATACATCATTTTGGAAATAAAATAAAAACAATGATCTCTCACAAAGACTGAATTTGAAAAACGTTATAGTTTCAAGGGGGAGTTTTTATTTAAGCATTTTCATTTTCGGACTAAGTTTTTTACATGATTTCATTTCAAGGGGGAGTTTTTGACAAAAATTCATTATTCAAGGGGGAGTTTGTGAAAAATTGAAAAACAAATCGAAAATGATAATCACAGGGGCTAAATGTGTCAATTTTCAAAAAAAATCGGTGGCTATAAAAGGAGGAAAAATTTTCATTTCATTTTTTCTATTACCGAATCCATTTACCGAGTTTGAGAAGAAATTCATTCCAATCTTTTTGAGTTCATTACAACGATTTCGATTACTTTTCTTTCTCAAACGTAAGTGGGTGAGAATAATCAAACTGTTAATTGATGATTATGTATTATCGAGCTTAAACTCGGTAATATTGAAGATTACTGAGTTTAGGTGTCATCGAGTTTTTGTCAATAATTAAACATCAAGGTTAATAATATGCATATATTTAGTGAAAAAATGTGATGAATAGCCTAGACATGATTAACCATTAGTTTAAATTGAAATTCGGATGTGTATCATGTTTACCGAGTTTGATGTTTATCGAGTTTAATTGACTTCAGGTGGTAATCCGAGAGTGATAATATAATACAATGGATTGAATTTGGTTTTGTCAAAAAGAATCATTGTTTGTGAAAATCAGTAATAGTCAAAAAGTCAAACTCAAAAAGGTCAAAAAGTTAAACTCGGAAAGGTCAAAAAGTCAAATTCAGGGATACTAAAAAGTCAAAATTCAGTGAAAGTTCGTTTGTGGAAACGTGAAGGTGTTTTGAGAATGAAATAACGTTGATGATTCATGATTATGATGTTTAATGCTTAAATGTATGTGGCATAATAAGATCAGTTTCTCAAGTGTGGTGAATAATTTTGGCAAAGAAATCAAGTTTTTATGAATTCTAAGCTTTGAGTCAGAAATATCTATTCATAATTGTTTAAGTGGACCAAGTCATGTCCGGCTTTGACCGTTTTCTGCAATGAACGGAATGAGGAGAGAGTGTCTTAGTGTCCATTCAGTTGAGGATTTGAGATTACTTGATTCTATGTTATCATTATAAAGAAAGTTTTTGTCAAAATATTTCTGGAAAAAGTTCTCAAAATCTGTTATTGTATCAAAATGATACTCTTTCACAAAACAATTTTAAGAAGTTGAATGATTCTCTTTAATTTTTCATAAAAGAGTCTTGATTTAAATCAAAAGAGAAATTTTCATCATTCTTGAAAGAGTATCATGTCACAAACAATTTCTGGTGAGGATATTCTAAAAATAGAAAGAGAGAGCTAAATCCATACGCGAAAAAGCAAATCAAAAGTGTGTTCGAAAAAGAATTGCCTGTACACACAAAAATGGTAAATCAAAAGAATAAAGCGTATGACATGAGCTAGAAAATGCAAGAACGAGCACATGGGAAAGAAACTGATCAAAAATATGTTTAAAAAGAATTGCCAAAACATATAAAACAAACAGAGTGGAAAAAGACAAAAATGTCAAATGAATTGCTTGTTATCTAATATCTCAATTGTATTCATTTAGTAATCATCATGGCATAACAAAAACATGCAGCTGATGTTCATCCAGATGAACTGTGTCTTCCGAACAAGAGATATGATCTTATGGATGCTAACAAGAAAGTTGAGCTTGATCATGTGCAATGTCCGCCAGAAAGTAAAATTCTGACGAATATCATCAAGAATCATCCATTATGATTCAGCATTGCAGCTTCTTCATCCGTTCCATGGATTTATATGGCACAGTTCTGGCATACTTTGAAGGAAGACAGATCAAAGTATTGGCTCAGGTTTATGCTAGACAAGAGAGAACTTACTCTTACACTGGATGACTTCTGACAAATCTTTCATCTTCCACAAGCAACTGCTAACAATCATAATTCATTCGTGCCACCACCATCATTTTCTGACATGGTTCCATTCTACAAGCAAGTATTAGGATTTACAATAGAGTTAAAGACACAATTGAATTTCAAGACTACTGGTCTTCTGCAGCCATGGCAAACGTTATGCAAAATATTCTCCAAATGCTTAACAATACGTGTCACTGGATGGGACCAACCGCCGTTGCAGATAATGAAAATGCTGTATTGCTTTGTAAATAACATTCATGTGGATTATGCGAAGTTACTATGGGAAGGACTCTACTATTCGCTTCATCATCCAACATCTTCGATTCCATAACCAAGATTTACAAAGATCATTGTCAGTCACTACATGACTATCTTTCCTGACATCTCAAGACGTGCTCGAGACATGTATCCCAACTTGCAAGATGATGATATCATGAAGAATATTTTTAACTCAGGAAGACACAAAAACAAAGTTGGAATGCAGATACCAGTTTGGATGATCACTGATGAAATGAAGCAAACGGAGCATTATCGGATGTATGCGAAGGTGTTTCAGATAGATGTTCCTTTGACTCAGTCACAGCCGACTGAGTCTACCCACGGAACGCATAGGACAACTAGCGCCCCTAGGTCACCTAACCCTAATAAGGAAGCCGCAGAGTCAAGTGCTCCAAGACGATCAACTGTGATTCATCTTCGTATTCTTGAAAGGAGATCCATACGTATTACACCACCAGCTCCAGTGCCAACTATTGACAAAGCAGATGAGATGATTTTACAAGATACATTACAAGTTAGTCTTGCTGAGCACAAAAGTCGTAAGGAGCAGGAAGCAAGAGAAAATGTGGCACTGGTTGATGAGCACTTGGCGTATGAAGAAATTGAAAAGATGGTGGATGGACAAGAGAATATTGTTGATGATAGTTCAATCCCTAGGAATGATGAACTAAATATTCCCGGCACTAGGATAGAGCCTAGGAGTAATAAGGAAAGTCCGAAGGTGGAGCTTACTAAGGAGACTCCAGTGGTGAAGATTACTAACGTTGTTATACCAGTGAATGTAAATGATGATGATGAAGAAATAATTGATGAGGTGTATGAATTAAAGAGAAGAGAGAAAGGGAAACTTGTAGAAGAGACTAGGAATTCACCAATCCCCACACCAATTAGATCTCCTAGGATTCATACTAATCTTGTATCTTCGGATACCGAGAAACTCCAGGAATTGACGGATACTCCTCATACTACATCATCATCAAGTTTACCTCACAAAAAGTTAGCTAAAATGAATAGTCTTCTATCATTGTTCAAGACAAAACCTACTCGCTTTAAACGCTAAAGAGCTTCTTTCACGAGTTACAAGGACGTTATGGTTACTTGTTTACACATCTACAGGCGAGGTTCATGCCAAGAAAGTCATTTGATACACTTGCTGATAATCTTCATGATGTAATGGTTGAGACATTACCCACTATGGTTGACAAACACATTAAGGAGCAAGTTATGAATCAAGTTCCTGAACAAGTTTTGGAATCAAGCTCCAGTGTATGTTGAGGAAGGGTTGATTCTGAAGAGGCAAAAGGTTAAAGAAGAGATGGAAAGATTGATTGCTAAAGCTATTCTGCAGGAACGTGGAAATATTCAGGCTCAAATCTCAACACAAATTAAGAATGCAATTGCCAATGTCATTCCTTCTCAAGTTGATGCATCCATACGTAGTTATATGTCTGGACATATTCTTCATGTTCATCCGGCTCAATCACAAACATCCTCTGTTCCAGATCAACAATATCAATTGTATCTTGCTATGAAAGCTGATCCTCAATTGCAACAACAAGACATAGCAATATGGTTGGCTCCCCAGATGAAGTTTGAAAGAAATACGGTATCTTAAACTGCATGTGGAACTTCTGCCGTTCGCCCAAGAGATCAGGACGATCCTCATGATGATGCTCATCTTGAGGGGGAGAATAGTGAAAAGCGACAAAAGACATCAAAGTATGAAGCTTATGTGTCTGGAAAGTCATCGTCTGGACAAGTTTTTCAAGAGGAACAAGCTCCATCAACTTTAAGAAATCAAGAGCAAGATGATGATTTTAATTTTTGGATTGACTCTTATGCTTCAGATGATGATGAAATACCAACGAAGCAAGTATCACAAGACATTATGGAAGAAGTATCGTTGACCATTGATGAAGCTAACCTGAGGAAGATGGCTGACGAGATGTTGAGACAGAGATGTACTTCAGGAGATGAGCATCAATATCACATTGATCAGATGAAGAATTTCTTGAAGAGTGACATTGTCTGGGAGAGTAGAAAAGAAATTCTTGTATCTCCACATCCACGAAAGACCACACCATTAGTTCATAGCTGTCAAAAAGATCCTGAAGCTCCAGCATTATCTCTGATTAATCAAGACCTTTTATATTTGAAGAAAGGAAATTCTGGACCCGAGAAGATAGTATTGTCACTTCATAAGTTTCCGGCAATTATCTTCAACGATGATGATATTGAAGAAAGAACTTCCAGATGGGTGAATAAGTGTGTAAAGAAATTCAATCCTTATGCTCGATATGGTGTTGAACATTAGAAGAATCCTCATGCGAAGATCTTCTATATAAGGAAATAGAAAGAGCCTGGAAAATCAAAGGAAGAGATTTACTCAAACTCAAAAATCGTTCAAGTCATCAAAACATATTGGAAATTAGGTCATGAACACAAGTTTATCACAGAGATTGTTGCAAGAAGAGCTAATGATTACATTGTATCAATTACCGAGCCTGATTACAAGAATTTTAACAAGAACAATATTGAGGACATATACTTGTTGATTATGAATGGCTATGGTCTTTGTCGGTATTCATTAGAAGTACAGTGATATAGGAAAGAGTGCATGATTTCCAACTTGAAATTGAAAGCTATCAACAGAAGGTTAATCTCACTGCACCAACAATGACTTTCCCAGGAATTGAAGATCATGAAATGTTCTCTATCATCTATGAGCCTATGCATGGAATTATTTACGAGAATAGCAAGAAAGAGAAATGGGTGATGAGACATTCAGAGATCCATAAGTTTTGTGATGCACGTTAAATAGAGTGTTAGAAGGTCTGAAGAGTTATAATAATGATGTCAAGTATGGGTATGTACAAAAAGATCTCAATAAAGAAGAAGCAGAGTATGTGAAATTGTTTAAAGAAGAGATTGAAGAAAGATTAAAGCATCGTAGACAGATGAGAAGATGGGAGATGTTTGTGAATGGAAGACCACTTAGATCAAGAAGAGAACGCCCTGAATAATCGACCCTTAAGGGGAGATTGTTAGGATAATTAAAAGTGTCGATTATGTGATTTTGTATTATTTAAGTCATTAGTGTTTCCTTTGATAATGTCAAAGTAGTTTGTAATAAGGTATATTATGCTAAAAGAAAGAAATAGCATAATTACCAAAGTCTAGGGACTAGATGTGACAAGTTAGGAAAATAAAGAAGGGAAGCCTCCTTCCATCACCTATAAATACCCCTCTAATCTTCATTAGAGGGTGATGCACTTGTAACAAACTCTTCCATTTTTCCCTCCATTTTATATCATTTGAATTTCAAATACTTGCCCTTCTTTACAATTCTCTCTATGCATACATGTTCGATATGATTGATTCAAGATTAAATGTGACCTAACAGGTTTTGTCAGTGTTGTAGGGAAATAGGCTACTGATTCCTGATGGCTCGCTCCCGTTGTCTAGGTAGTTAAAAGACCACAGGACTTGAGCTTATTCTTTTTCTAATACTCTATTTTCTTTTCTTTTCTTTTTAAGCTTACTTTGAGCTTATTACTTAATAGCTTATTATCTCTTAATCAAATAAGCTTCTATAGCTTATTTGAATTGATTTTAAGCTTATATATATTTGAAATAAACACTTGGCTTATTTTCGGATCTACGTTTCATATAGCTTTTAAATAAGCTTATTAAAGGCTTATTCGATTAGCTTATTTTGATAGCTTATTAGCTTATTAGATTTAGATTTTTAAAAATATATCTAGTGTTTTAAAAATAGCTTATTTGTTTAGATCTCTTAGTTTCTAGCTTTTTTCTATTTCAAAATACTTCATATTTTGGAATTAAAGCTTTTAGGTTATTTGTCCTAACCTTTTGCTTGTATTATTGTTGATGAAAACTCATTCTACCTCTTTGGCGTAGAGCTTAAAGGTCTTCTAAGCTTATTTCTTAGATAAAGTTTTTAGCTTTTTGAGTATTTATCTAGCTAATTAGTGAATAACGTTCATACCTTTACTAGCTAATTAGTTATTTAGATATTAATTAAGTTTTAAGCTTTAGATTTTAAATACGTTTATTAGATCAGGTGGTTTTATATCCGATTCGGTTCATCATTCGGTTCTATCCTCTTTCTCTTTTCAATACTAGTAGTTTAGATTTATGATTATGTTTGCTTATTTGTTGATTAGTATGCTTAGTGAGTAGATTTTATATATGCTTGTTAAGTGATTAATTGTTTAGTGAATTAAGTGTGATTATAAAAGTGGAAATATTGATTAGTGATTTTTAGATTACTTAGATTGGTGTTTTGGTTATTCGAGAGGGCAAAAGCCGTAAGAATAATTAGGCATTAATTTAGTAATCGATATTTTGATATAAATTGTTTTCAATAAAAACCAAAGTTGTGAGAAGATAATTTATTTGAAAGGTATTGATTCATCAATAAGGACTCAATTATATATCTAGTTCACACTTAAGGATCTAAACATTTCACTTAGCAAACATATCTTTTTATATATTTATCTCTTCGTTTATTTGCTTAGCTTATTGTTTTATAGTATTATCTAGTTTATTATTAGTTTTAAAACCAAAAACCAAAATATTTGTCAATCAAGCATCATACAAAACGCTTTCGTAGATTTCAAATTCATCTCTCGTTGGGACACGACATCCGAAAGATTAACTATTACTTGTCCTCAAGTAATTTTTACATCCGACGGGATTCTTATATATACTATTACTCGACTCGATTTTCACGAATCAGTTTTTGGCGCCGCTGCCGGGGAGAGGTGTACGATTTACACGTGGTGTTTGAAGTTAGTGCCTCGAAGAACCTTTCTCTTTTGAAAGTTTATTCTCGTTCTTATAAAAAATAAAAAAACAAAAATATTTTCATTTTCCATTTTACTTTCTTTTATATAAAAATTAAAAAAATACCAAAAATATTTTCATTTTATTTTCTTTATAAAAAAATCCAAAATATTTTCTATTTTTCTCTCTTTATAAAAATCCAAAAATATTTTTCATTTCTATTTTCTGTAATTTTTTAATAAAAATAATTGAAATTCAAAATATATTTTATTTTATTTCTTTTTTCTTTTTAGTGCATGAGCACTCGTTCAACTTCTTCTAATCTCGTTCCTTCTTTTTCTGATCCAGAAAGCATTATTCGAAATCGCACTTAAGAAATTTCCGAAAATTCATAAATCAATTCATCCCTTCAGTGGCAGTACCACTTCACCTTCTGATTCTTTTCCTAGTCTTACACCTTTTGAGACTAGTGATTCTCTTCTCGAATAGTTCGCCGATGAACTCGCTCTTCTTAACCCATTTCACGGATATAGGACGATATTTTGATCCTGAAGCTAATCGTAGAGAAATTGAATATTTTGCTTAAAGGAGACCCGTCAACAGATTCTTCACCTAAGAATGATATTTTTATTATTGATACATTCTCGAGAGGTTCAAACGAGGAACCTGCTCTGTTACTCATCTCAAAGGGAGTGGATGATGACGATGGATCTTTTTGACTTTAAGTGATAATGAAGAATGGAAAAAAGATTTTGTATGGTGACCATATTATGAATTACTTTAGAAAAGATAAAATCAGGACTCTAAAAATAAGATTTGAATTGATGAAGTTGAATCTCCATGAATTCATAATTTATTACTTCCTCTATTACTCATAGTGACTAGACTCTTCATGAGGAGTCATTGAGTCATCAGAGATTTGCTACTTTGTTTATTCCTTCGGAAAGGAGGACAAGGTGTTCATCCCAGGCATACTCATTTTGGGTGGAACTCAGATTTTCAATGATGAATCAAAAGATAAGGATATAAAAGTGAATACCTCGTCTGAGGCATTTTTATTTCTTAAGGAACATAACTTTCTATCTATCTCTTCTGATCAAGAACTCCTTTTTCACTTAGAGTTATCTGTGATTGAAACTTTGCTATCATTTTCATCTAAAAATAAGGACAAAGTTTTCAATCCCGAGATACCCATTTCAAAAGGAGTTCACTCTTTCACTCTAGGATTATCTCATCGGACCTATGAAACTTTCAAGATCATTAATGTTCATCCGAATATTTTGTATGAAAGTCCGATGAAAATTTTTCTGTTCTTCTGTTTCTGCCCTAAGGAAAAAGGAATTCGGGGAGAGTCAAGCTAGAGACTCACACAAAAACAAGCACTTCTCGGGGGGCAACCCGTGTTATCTATCTAGTAGTATTAATAATAATAAATTAGTTTAGAAGTAAGGGGAGGCTTCTCTCTTGTTGTGTTTTGTGGTTTTCTATTTTGCTTGCAGGTTTCTATGATCGTGAAGACCACCGTGCTTGTTTTCAATCCTCTAATCACTCGGTCTTCGATCATCTTCATGTTTATATCTAGGGAAATATTTATATATATATATTTATATTATTTTATATATATTACAAGATTATATATATATTATATATATGTATATATATATATATATATTTTATATTATTTTTATAATTTAAATATGATTTTGTTTCCCCTTTACACTTGGAATTTTAGCATTTGCCTTTTCGTTTTTAAGTGTGGGGGTGGCACACGACATTTTTGAACATTGAGGCCTAATGTTGTTCTAAGTGTGGGAGAGATTTCTGTCGAAATAATCATTACATGTGCCCGTCTGTGTCTCCCGCAACTAGTTTTAACAATATATTACTTTTTTTATATATATAAATAAATATTAAAAAATAAATTAATTATTAAATTAAATCATAAATAAGTAGGCCGTAAGCTAGAACTAGGGTATATTTTTGACTTAACCGAGTTTTGCACTATAGCTTTCCCCTTAGATTTCGAGACTAAGCATTTGCTAAACTTTAAAATTTTGAAAAGAACGAAAAATGATAGAGTTGAATATAAGTTAGATGCTAAGCGTGGAGTAGTTGGATCTCTTTAGAGCTCATAGAGGTTAACTGTGGCTTTTTGCTCCCATTAGCTTAAAAACTATAAAAATAAAATAATTTTCAATAAACAAAGTTGATTTGGTTTTTGTGATTCTTAGTTTTGAGCCCTTCGTAGAGATTCCTTCTGATGAAAGTAAGGTACACATCGGGTTTTTTCAGTGTGTGGAAATGGGCTACCGATTTTCAACGGTTCGCTCCGTTGTCTAGGTAGTTAAAAGGACCACAAAGACTTAAATTTGGCTATAATAATAATAATAATGTAATAAACTGAAGCCGAAATAAGACCACTGTTTCTTGTCGGTTCGCTCCCGATGTTGCAGTCGTTTAAAGGGTGGAAGTAATAATAATAATAATAATAATAATAATAATAATAATAATAATCCGAGACTGATAAAAGTTTGTTGTTTCCTGTCGGTTCGCTCCCGATGTCTCAGCCTTCAAAAAGGTCGAGGAAATTACCGAGGTCGAAATAAGACTACTGTTTCTGGTCGGTTCGCTCCTGATGTTGCAGTTGTTTAAAGGACCGAGGGCTAATAATGTTGCAATAATAATAATAATAAAGCCAAATTTCGACTCTGGGGTTATCTAAATAAAGCCTCCGTCTCTGGACTCGTAGTTGAGTTGTTTCGGATGAAATAAAAAGGATAACCCCTAAATCATGCGAAATTAGAACCTTAATGTGGACCTTATTCTCAGCATATCGTCTCTTTAGGAAAGGATTTCAAACTAATTATGGTTTAAACCGGTCACCTTTATAATAATAAGGCCTTAATATATTTAAATAAGTGATCTCGTTTCACATTATGTTTTCCGAATAAAATCCTTAGAGGAAATTAGGAATAAGGGAGCGAAAAGTAGATGCGTTTACACAATTAGCATTTATGAGTAGTGTTAGCATCTAATCTTATATTTAGCTGTGATTTCGTTTTAAGCTTGGTTTGGGGATTGTGAAAATCAAGGATGACGAACTCCCATTCTTTAAGCCTTTTAAATAAATTTTATTAAAATTTTATCTTAGTTTTTATCTTTTAATAAGTGCTTAATACGGCGGCGCTTTAGAAACAAATGATTTTTAAACTCTCTTAATGAACCTTTTCTGTTCTTGTTTGATGTGAGGAGTTATTAAGTTAAGGGGGGTTAAATTATTTCTCTCCGGGCGTGTATTATAAACATTGCGTGTGGGACGGCAATGGCTACAGTATGGGGGTATTTTATGTGTGCATTAAACACAATCATTTTACCTGAAAATACTATAAATTAGATAATAACCACAATATTTGAGTTAATTATATTTCCAAATAGGTTTTGTATTGTGTTTTACTATGTTTGTAGTAAAAAGATTATGAAAACGAAGACTTTCGGTTAAGATTTGAAGATGTTTACGCGTTTTTCGAGATCAAGATGAAGTCGCTAATATGCCCTAAGCACTCCATTGGAAAGAGGACGAAATTATGAGTCTGACGGTTGTTCATCTTTTATTGGGCCAGCCCAACACCATTTATTTGGGAACGACCAGCCCATACTTAAAAGGGCTAATTAATCCATCCCATCACTACAAACCTACTGAACTCAACTAGCCCAAGGATAAAAGATCGACCCAGTTGGAAGATTAAATCAAATCCAGGATGTGGAAACTCAGCCCAACAAATAAAATGATAATCGGCCCAATTGATTGATAAGAAATTTGAGAAGCATACAAACTAAAATATGAAATGGAATTAAGTAGGAGGCACGTAAATGTGACTCTCCCAAATTAAATCATTAAAGAGCGTGGCCTCTACCACTCACACGCACTACTCTTTTCTAGTCCAATCCATATGGGCCGTGGGATTGAAGTTATTTCATATATCTTTTGTTATGGACGAGTAATATGTAGGGATTTATTAAACGCAAATTTTAAAGGACAGTGTTGGCGACAATGGTGGATTAAATGGATTATTCGATGGCATACAAGGTGAGGATTTCAACTCAATGATTGGCAAAATTAAGCGGGGGGATGCTTCCATGAAGCTTCCTTCCAATACGAATTTCCCTTTATACCCCTGTTTCTTGGGCTCTGATTGGCTGGCGCAGTGAATGGAAAAAAATACCCCTTAAAGGTTTGGGCTTTAAATTGAGACGCATCAGCTCATTTTGGGATTCATGAGGAGTAGTATAGGAGTAGTAGTAGGTGTAGGATTTAGTGTATATTTAGATTGTTTTGTTTACTTCAAAAATTAGTGTAGTTTTATTTTTATATTTTTAGCTTAATTTTAAGAATTATTGTAAAAAGCTTTTATAGTTTATCTAGCTTATTGTAATCAACTCTTTTTTGCTTATTAATGAAGATGTTTGTTATGAAGTGACTTGAGCTTTGTCTTTTTTAGATCCTCTATTTTCTTTTCTTTTCTTTTTAAGCTTACTTTGAGCTTATTGCTTAATAGCTTATTATCTCTTAATCAAATAAGCTTCTATAGCTTATTCGAATTGTTTTTTAGCTTATATATTTTCGAAATATGCACTTGGCTTATTTTCATATCCACTTTTCATATAGCTTTCGAATAAGCTTATTAAGGGCTTATTCAATTAGCTTATTTTGATAGCTTATTAGCTAATTAGATTTAGATTTTTAAAAATAGATCTAGTGTTTTAAAAATAGCTTATTTGTTTAGATCTATTAGTTTCTAGCTTTTTTCTATTTTAAAATACTTCATATTTTGGAATTAAAGCTTTTAGCTTATTTGTCCTAACCTTTTGCTTGTCTTACCTCTTTGGCGTGGAGCTTAATGGTCTTTGGCGTGGAGCTTAATGGTCTTCTAAGCTTATTTCTTAGATAAAGTTTTAAGCATTTTGAGTATTTATCTAGCTAATTAGTGAATA
>BQNB010135332.1:0-18174 GCA_026074375.1 Tanacetum coccineum | reverse complement strand
GATTTACGAGCCGGGTACCATCAAATTCGAGTCCATGAGCGTGAGACATGTATAAGACGGTGTTTCGTACACATGATCGTCATTATGAATTTTTGGTTATGCCTTTCGGGCTTACCAATGCTCCTTCTACTTTTCAGGCCACTATAAATTGGTTGTTTTCACATTATTTGCGTAAATTTGTGATCGTTTTTATGACATCTTAGTTTACAGTACCACGCTTGCGGCTCATTTAGAGCATTTGGAGTGTGTTTATTAGTGTCTGTAGGAGCATCAGTTTTATGTGAAACGATCCAAGTGTGTATTTGGGGCTGAAACTCTCGAGTACTTTGGACATATTATCTCAGGCGACATAAAAGCCGTACGGGAATTGTCGGAGCCTACAACTCAATGCCAAGTACGGGAGTTTTTGAGACTCACAGGGTATTATAGGCATTTAATTAAGGGATATGCGACAATGGCGGCACCTCTAACTGATCTTCTACGAAAAGATAATTTTAATTGGGGAGTACAAGAGGCGCCAACCTTTGAGGAACTTAAGCAGCAATTATCTACAACGCCCGTTTTGAGTCTACCAGATTTTAATCATGTCTTTGTGGTGGAAGCGAATGCATCCGCCAATGGGATAGGCGCGGTATTACTCCAAAATAGTCGGCCTATTAGTTATTTTGACCGTAAGCTGGGCCCGAGAATGCGTATAGTGGCCAAGTATCAAAAGGAGTTATTGCAATTGTGGAAGCGGTTTATAAATGGCGTCAATATCTAGTGGCGCGGTGATTTATAATCCGAACTGATCATAAGAGTATTAAGGAACTAATGCAACAAGTGATCCAGACACCAATTCAACAAAAGTATGTTAGAAAGTTAATGGGTTTTGATTTCGAGGTAGAATATAAACCAGGGGCTTCCAACCAAGTGGCTGATGCGTTATCCGTATGTACAAGGATAAGGAGACGGTTCGTGCGGCCTTTATGGCTCTCAGTCAACAAGTGGTGGGATTTATTACGGATTTAAAGGAAGAGAATGCATCATTGAAGGAATTGCTTAACTTACATCGGCAATTGGATATGGGGGCTGCTTCAAGCGGGTTTCGACATGAACATGGGCTTATCATATTTCAGGATCGCTACTATGTGGGGAAGGAATCAAAGTTAAAGAAGTTGTTGTTACAAGAGTTCCACGATACGCCTAGCGCTGGGCATGGAGGAGTCAAGAAAATGTTAGTCGGACTCTCGGCGTTATTCTATTGGCCGGGCATGAGGAAGTCGGTGGAGGAGTATATCAAGCAATGTTTAGTTTGTCAGCAAACTAAGGATTCAACACAAGCGATGGGTGGCTATCTTCAACCCTTACCAACGCCAACTGCTATATGGGAAGATGTGTCCATGAACTTCATTACGGGATTGCCAGTTTCTAAAGGGTTGTCGGTTATTTTGATGGTAGTGGACCGGTTCTTTAAATACGCCCATTTCGGGTCGTTACCAACAAGCTTCAATGCTCATAATGCGGTTGAACTGTTCCTGGAGATCGTGATAAAACACCATGGGATACCAAAAATTAATTGTTTCTGATCGTGACCCTATCTTTGTCAGCAAATTTTGGAATGAATTATTTCAACTTAGTGGAACACAATTGAATCGTAGCACGACGTATCATCCTCAGAAGGACGGGCAAACAGAAGTTGTTAACCGGGGTTTGGAACAATATCTTAGGGAAATGGTGTCAGATCGTCCTAACCAGTAGGTGCGTTTCCTACCATGGGCCGAGTTCTGTTACAACACGCGTTACCATAGTAGCATTAAAATGTCACCTTTTCAAGCGTTGTATGGAAGATTACCCTTATCCTTAATATTGTACTCGCCAAGGTCATCTAAAGTAGTAGATGTGGATGAGTTATTAGTAAAGCGAGATGGAGGTGAAGGTTAACCGTAATCGACGTGACGTTGAGTTTAATGTGGGAGATAAGGTGCGCGTTAAGCTTCAACCTTATCGACAAATAAGCTTGCCAAGCGGTTTTATGGTCCATATGAGATAGTGAAGCGAATAAGGAAGACGGCTTATCGACTTGCTCCTCCTAGTACAAGCATGATTCATCCGGTTTTCCATGTGTCGATTCTCAAGCTCTTTACAGGTTCCAGGGCTAAAATTGTAACCGAATTACCCAAGGAATTCCAGGAGGGGCAACCGCTGGAACAACTTGTGGCTATTTGTGACTCGCAGTTAGTTTTGCACACTGAAAGTTTAGTTCAGCAGAGCTTGGTGCAATGGGATGGTCGATTTCCGGAGGAAGCCACCTAAGAGTGGTTGTCAGATTTCAAGACCGCTTATCCTTCTTATAACCTTGAGGACAAGTTAATTTCCGAAGAAGGAGAGAATGTTACGCCAGTAGGTGGTCGGCTGGGATGAGGGAAACGAGCTAAGAAAGCACCAGGTTGGCAAAAAGAGTTCGTGATGGGTTAGGACTTGTCCATCACGCTTATCTATTTGTTTAGGGAATATGTCTAGGATATGTTTTTGGGTCGTGTTAGGATAAGTATTATCAAGTGTTTGTCGTTGTTTAGGTGTGTCTTATAATGAGTATGTAAACTCATCAATATCAATGAAGTCATTACGTTTTGTAAAATTAAATCTCTAATCGTATCTGTTCTTAGCTTGCACACGCTATAATGATGCTACCTTGATACGAGTTAGGTTGTATCAATGTGTGTTCAAACTAGGATATATGTAATCGGGTTTATCATTAGTCTAGTAAAGTCACTCAATTTTTTTTTCTAACTACATTGTCCAACTTAAGTATATTTATTTTATAAGAAAATTGATAAAAAAACGTCTTTTAAAGATGTCGTGAATGTTTTTGAACATGCATCCATTACTTATATCATTTATAATAATCGCGCTATTTGATCTTCTCCTAACTAACTTTATATAGCAAAAAATAATAACCAAATTATATAGTTTTTGTCTTTAATTTACTGTCAAATAAATGTTCAAATTTTCACAATGTTAGAAGAATATTTAAACTTGAATGATTTATAAAAAAACATTCCGCGAAATGAACTTTTGTCTTTTAAATAAGAAAATTTATTTTGCGATATGTAATTTTGGTATTTATCATATTTTAAGATAACCTTACCAATTCTTAGTGTTTATATGCATTACACTGCCAAGAGTATATAATCAAAACAAGTATGTAGGAAATCTTTCTTATATAATCATGTTAGAAAAGATATGAAAATCACAATAAAGAGATCAAACATGATACACTTGACATGATAAACTTTTTTTAGAAGACAATTTGGTCGCACAAAAGTCCATTGGTCGCGCAAAAGTCCATGGTCATCAGTCGACACTCATATAAAAGTGTAAAGTCAAATCAATTTAGAGGTAGCTTACACAACTCACCAACAAGTTATATTAATTAATAAAAATAGAACACGTGTCAACATGTTAATAGAGTCGCAAAGTCGCATCGACATATTTTATCGCTCTTCTTTACTTAAAAATAGTTTTACTTTTGAGCTATTTTGAAAATTTTCTCAATAAGACCTTTTGGACGCTGAATCTTTTGTTGACTCTTCCATTTGAACATGGTAATAGACTCATAGTGCCACAGGGCTTGGAATAACATATCAACAGTGTCTTCCCATAACATAAATTTTTTGTATACTTTTACGTAGAGGTGGCAAATGTGTCGGGTTGGGTTCGTTTGAGTCATGGGTCAAATGGGTCATGGGTCAAACAAGTCATGTGTAAAATGGGTCTAACGGGTCACGGGTCAGACGGTTGAGTCTGGTCGACCCACTAAATAATAACGTTTTCATACATTTTTGAACGTTTTTATTCGTTTTTGAACATTTCATACGTTTTAGTTCGTTTTCATTTCTTTCTATACGTTTTTATACCTTATTTTACGTTTTCATACGTTAACATCCATTTTTATACGTTTTTGTACATTTCATATGTTTTTATACGTTTTCATCCGTTTTTAGACGTCTTCGTCAGTTTTTTACCTTTTCGTTCGTTTTCGTTCGTTTTCGTACGTTTTCATACATTTTTGTACATTCTCTTACGGACGAAAATGTAAGAAAACGAACGAAAACGTAAAAACGGATGACAACGAAAAAAAACAGACGAAAACGGACAAAAATGTAAAAATAGGACCAAAACGTAAGAAAACGTAAAAAATGGACGAAAACGAACAAAAACATAAAAAGGGATGAAAACGTCTGTAAATATTCAAAACGTATAAACGTAAAAAAATGTTTAGATTATGTTATATCACTCTTTAAAAAGGTCTAACTAATTAGGGTATTGGGCTTTTAGCTCATTCTTATAACCCGTTTGACCCATTCTTAAGACCCATTTGACTCATTCTTGATTTCACACAGACCAGATAAGAACCCGTGTTCAACACGGGCGATATAAGATACTTGAAAAAGCATAATTATATTGTAAGCATGACCAATATAAGATACTTAAAAAGATGTCATTACATTTTAATTACAGTGAACCATTACTTGATCTCTAACATTACTTCAACCACCCGAGATGCTTTAACAACTTGCTCCCTCCATATTGACCATACCAAAACAAAAAATAAATGGGATAAGATATAAAGCTATGAAAACAAATAAGATATCACCAACAAACATATTCATAATCTCATTCCCTTCAACCGTTGCTTGGGAAATCTGTAACTACAACTCTTCACACATCCAAACCATCTAACCTCTACAAATGCAATACAAATTTTCATATTCAAACTATCCAACCTATATAAATGATATGCACATCTTCATTTACAAACTTAGTTTCGCCTGGATTACTAACCCAAAGATCTCATGCTAACGACCCGCTAAGAATACCCCTTTACTTATGATTGGCTTAATTTGACTATAGGGAGCTGATGTTTCAAAAATATATCATTTAGTCATTAAGTCTTTCCTTTATTCTTATATATCTGAGAGGTTTTTATATATGAGATCATGTTATTGTGATGAACAAAAGGTATAATTAAATAAAAATATCAGTTCTGTTATAAAAAAAGAAACAATGTTTTAAGAATCCTGAAACTAATAGAAATGATAAATATAATTAAAAACATGATCAAAGTGACTCTATTAGCTTTGTGTTTTCCTCAATAACATCATCATAAACATGAACTTTATTCCACAATGATGTAAGGATATTAAGTTTTTCAGATTGGTAAATGAATATATATATATATATATATCTAGCTAAAAACAAAACTCAGCTCACATGAGTCATATTCATAAACACGTATATAAACCAATTTTTCGAACACATACCCAATACATCTAAAATGAAATTAACAAAACTGTTACCTACTAAGATTCAAATTTGCGGCTTTAAGCCAAGCAACGCTTTCTTGTGAAACCTGCGAAAACCATATAACAGACATTAAAAACACTTAGAATGAACAAACTACAAAACTTTTGTGTAGTACTATTTTCCATTTCTCACTTTAAAATTTTACCAAGAGCGTATTGATAGCCTATTGAGGAACTGAGGAAGTACTAAAAACGAATCAATGCATCCAGCTAAAATTCTTAAACACGCTAAAAAGGCCACTACCATTATCGAATGGAGAACACCGAAAAAAATTGTCTTGAAAATATAAAACTTTTAAAACTATTGACCTAGTCTTTTTCCTGGAAACAACCACAATTTTGACCATAACAAACATTGTTGACAAGATCAGCACTTAACTATGATGATCAACAAAACATTCTAAGAAGTTGTCGAAACACTATGGAGTATATAATTGTCGTCTATTTCTTTATGATTTATTTGAAAAAATATATCTGGTTAACAAATTCATCTAACCCATTATATTAAAAACCAACTCCTTATAAAAAAGCTGAAACAGAATGATGAACACTATTGCTTATAACCGTTTTATATAGATTTTGACACCAATTTTAGTATATTAAAAAACTAACTAACCTTTACAAATAAACTGGAAACCCATTAATCATGCTTGGGAACCTGCAAAACACCCAAACCTTAACAGATCTTAGACATAACATTAAGGTTTAAACAATCAAAAGAAACCAAAAAGCTTTAAGCTCCATGTATAAATTAAGCTTAAAAAAACAAACATATCAAGTAAGAACACAAATTGAAATCTTACATTTCGACCACAAGTAGATTGACCGAAGTTATTTCCTTGAAAGGTTGCATCCTGAATAAATAAAAATACAAAAAAACACACTTTTCAGAAAACTCCCTACATAATTTGCTTTATCGAAACAAATTTGATCTAACCCTAATCCACAACAATCTAAGAAAAGGTATTAAAAGGGAAGAAGAAGGAATACCAGCTTGAAAGACCGCTTGAAGAAAAAACCTACATATCACAGATGTAACTTTCATTGTAATTGTTATGGAAGCATGTAATATAATTTTGAATTTGAATTCTAGAATGAAGAGAAAGTGAGAAGCAGTAAAAGAAAAAGTGCCTGAAGAGAAAGTGAGAAGCAGGAAAAAGAAAAAGTGCCTGCAAAACTTTTGATTTCCAATAAATACGTACCCTGTTGTGTATTTGAGTATTTGACTAAGGAAATACACGTATATAAGTATTTATCTAAAGAAACTTTAATAATTGAATTATGACATAAGCAACTCTAAACCAAACTCTCTAATTGAATGACACATAAGCCAAATTGCAAATTCATGATGTCATGCAAAAGTCCTTTTTAATAGAATGTATAGATTGAGTGACTTATTTGGACAATTGGACCCGTCACTTTAGTTTCACTCCATCCAATCAACTCTTGAGGTGATGAAATTTATCAAACATGACTTGTATATGTTTGAATGGGTTGGAATTGCCGGGTCTACTTTTACAATACAAGCTAAACTAGTAACGTACTGAAGTTAAGATGAGTAGTACTATGTTATCTATGTGGTGTGAAAATAGTGATCACAAGTATTTCAAGCAAAGAATACGCTTGTGTTATTGGCCAAATTATCCGAGTGTAAAGAATTTAAAAGGGAAATTGCATATATATCCTCTAAAGTAAATAGTTGCATTATATATCTTTGATACAAATTTTTAGTCGGAAATATCATTATCCGTTTTTTTACTTATGGAGTTATGGATCAAGTTGATATAATCTCAAGGTGATTAGTTTTGTTTGATTTTTCTCTCCATGTTTTAGATTGGCCTAAATGAGCGTTTGATAAAATCTCAATATGTTTCAAAGTTAACTAACCGGTCTAAGGCGTGTCTAGTGAGTTTAAAGAGAATGCGAAAATATTATTTATTTGGGATAATTACATGAAAATGTATTTAGGGTGTTGTTTGTTTTTAAAAAAATGTCTTTTAACAGTATTTTAATCTGACTCATTTCAGACGCGGTCAGAGATTTGAGTCATTAGGACTGTTTGTTTTTTTCAAGTCATTCAGAGCCAGTAAGAGGCAAGCAGGGTTAAAAGCGTTTGTTTTTTTCTGATCATTAAGAGGCAGTAAAGACATAAAGCTTTTAGTGAACTAGATGTGAAAGACATGTCTTAACACCTCTTAATGTCTTTATTTTCTTTTTTTTTTTGTTTTTATTTTTTTCTACTTTGTTATAATTTTTTTTATTTTGGTGTTTTTTTTTTGTTTCACTTTTGTCCTTTGTATTAAAATTATTAAATAGAATCCTTACATATGTTTTGTTACATAAAAAGTGTATAAGATGATATGTGTCAACTCATATTTTGTACAAATTGAAAGGTACGATTTTAGACTCATACATCTCAATTCTAACGTGATTCATTTAGTTAATCGTTTTAAGAAGTTCAATTCAAACTTTAAATTGATTATTATTATAATTTTTTTTATCTAATGAAGTATATTTCTTGTGCGAACGTAATCGTATTATATTTAAATTGTAAAAATTATAGTTTAACACATCTAGACATTTTTACCAAAACAAACAGTTTTATTTCATTCAGATTCAAAATTTTCAACCATTCAGATTAAGATGGAAATCAGATTCAGACTTTTCTACCGAATATTCAAATTCAGATGTACAAATCAGATTCAGATTCAGAGCCTCTTAATAAACAAACAACACCTAACTTGTCACTTTTTACAGTTTTGTGTAGCATACTACTTTTTGTGGCAGTTTCGTGTATCCAACTTTTAAATTGCGTCTTTTTCATGTACTGGGTGACCGGCCAAGAAGGTTACATGTTCTATTTTTTTGCCAACTCAATATATAAATCCACCACACTTTAAAACCTATTTCGAGACACTTCCTTCATCTTCACTCTTCACCCCTTCACCACCATAGCAGCTATCACCACCACCCTTCATGTACTCCACCACCACTCTTTAAATTAGAAATCCTAAATCAATCTCAACAATCAAACTAAAACCCGAAATCAAATTTCAAACAAAACATGTTGGAAAATATTAAGTTTTTGAATGGAATTTATAGATTATTAATTGTTCACAATAAGTGCTCGACATTGAGGTTTAAATGTATTTTCTTCTTTTAAATTTAGTGAACACAGAGAAGTTTTATGCTGTTATACAACATGCATGTTTATGGGTCAATGTCATAAAATACCTACGAAGTTTCAAAATTGTCTCTACTTCAACAACGAACTAAATTTCCGTACTGTCTAACCAAACGAACTGTTTATTATGGGTGACAATATGACTTAATATGACCGGCACAATTTCCCATGACAATTATTTTATTTTTTAATTCACATCACCTCAACCATTCTCCTCCCATCCACCACTTTTAGGAATTTTTTTTTTTAATCGTTTTCAGGAATTTTTTTTAACTTTTTAAATATTTTTTAGGAAACTTTTTAGGAATTTTTTTTAAAAACGGGGTTTACTTTTTAGGAAAATTTTTTTTTTAACTTTTAAATATTGTTTTTTTTCCATATTTCGAAAAATAGTGATTTTTTTACAAAATTAAAAAAAAATCGCACTTTTTAAAATCTTAATTTTGTAAACAAATTTACATTTTTTGTAACATAGTTAGATTTAAAAAATATTTTTTTACATTATTATTCGTAAAAAATTTAATTTTAATTGTACTTTTTAAAATCTTAATTTAATTTTTTTTAAATAATCGAATTTTTTTTCTTACGGAATTATTTTTAAAGTTAAGAAAATTTTAAAAAATTAAAACATTTTTACCGTTTTCTTCGAAAAAATAAAAACATTTTTCATTGGTATAATTTTTATGTTATATGATACTTGATGCAAAATATATGAATTAGTTTTGAATGTATTTTTCATTGGTATAATTTTTATTAAGTATTATATAACACAAACACAAATATTTACAGTCAAAGTTGATGAAAAAAGACCTCAAACATTCCATTGTGGACACTTAATATGGGACGGATGAAGTACATATTTATGATATGGGTGATATCAGAACAATATTTGAAAGTTCGTTGGTCTAGGCATGACGAAAATTAGTTTGTTGGTCAAGTCGGGACAATTTTGAAAGTTTATAGGTATTTTATGGCTTTTACTCTTAATTAATGGGGGGGGGGGGGGGGGGGGGGGGGGGGGGGGGGGGGGGGGGGGGGGGGGGGTAATAAAAAAAAAACCAGTCCATCGTGGAGGTAACTCCACGTGTCAGTCAAAATTTATGGTATGAGGTGATTAGGAACAATATTTTTGAAAGTTCGTTGTAGTGTAGAGACGAAATTTAGTTCGTTGGTGAAGTCGGGACAATTTTGAAACTTCGTAGGTATTTTATGACATTGACCCCATGTTTATTTATTAATAGATTTTGTATCAGATGGTTACTTTGTATTCTTGCTAAAGGTTGGTTGGTTTGAAACCATTTCTTTCGTGATAGGGATTGCTGGTCTCATTTCCGATCTTTATATTGTAATTTAAGATTAAGATTATGGTATACATTCAGGAACTAAATTGGCAGTAGGTTTCAGTTTGATTCGGGTCAAAGGGTTGCGCTGAGTCAAAGGGGGTGTTTGTTTTGTTTTACTGAATTTTTTATGCCTGCATGGAAAAAACTGGTGCCACATAGGCACTAGCAGGTTTCTATGTCACCTAGTACACGGAACAGACACAATTCAAAAGTAGGCTCCACAAAACTGCAAAATAAAAATAAAAATTGTAAGCTACACAGAATTACAAAAAATGATAAGTTAAATACATTTTTATGTAATTATCCCTTATTTATTTTTTACTTGAATAATTATTTTTTTACCGAAAATCCCATGGTTAACTTGACACGAGATCTGTTTGACTCGGACTTGTTTAATCCCGTGCTCCTAAATGGCACATTCAAAACTCAAACTTGTTAAGAATCAAAACCTGTCTAGAACTTTGACCCGACATGAACCACTCCACTTATAAGCCTTACAAAACAAGACAACAATATTTTCCAGGAGAGATACATGTTACTATTTTTATTTGGAAGCGTAAATGAAATATGAAGTACAATATAGAATAAATTACATTGTTCGCCCTTAAGGTTGTACCAAATCCGCATGTGTGGTCCTAATTTAAAAAAATGGACCAGGCATCCCCAACGTCTCTATTTTGGTTTGCCGATGGTCCTTTTGACTATCAGGCGTAAGTCGATGCTTGTTATGTAACACCCAAAAATCGGGTTTTAAGTGTTTTATTACTAGAATGTTGTTGGATAAGTTTGTCTACGACTTTAGAAGTTTGAATGCATCTCGTGATTGGTTAGTCAAACTAAAAGTCGATATATTATGTAAATGGTTTTTAGAAAGTATTATGTGTCACAAATATAAAAGTAAATGACTTAAGGGACTACTATTGCCAATTGTTCAAAGATAATATGTTTCAAAGTTAACTAACCGGTCTAAGGCGTGTCTAGTGAGTTTAAAGAGAATGCGAACATATTATTTATTGGGATAATTACATGAAAATGTATTTAAGGTGGTGTTGGTTTTAAAAAAAAATGCCTTTTAACGCAAGCAGGGTTAAAAGCGTTTGTTTTTTTCTGATCATTAAGAGGCAGTAAGAGACATAAACCTTTTAGTGAACTAGATGTGAAAGAGATGTCTTAACACCTCTTAATGTCTTTTTTTTTCTTACTTTTTTGTTTTTATTTTTTTTCTACTTTGTTATAATTTTTTTTTATTTTGGTGTTTTTTTTTCTTCACTTTTGTCCTTTGTATTAAAATTATTAAATAGAATCCTTACGTATGTTTTGTTAGATAAAAAGTGTATAAGATGATATGTGTCAACTCATATTTTGTACAAATTGAAAGGTACGATTTTAGACTCATACATCTCAATTCTAACGTGATTCATTTAGTTAATCGTTTTAAGAAGTTCAATTCAAACTTTAAATTGATTATTATTATAATTTTTTTATCTAATGAAGTATATTTCTTGTGCGAACGTAATCGTATTATATTTAAATTGTAAAAATTATTGTTTAACACATCTAGATATTTTTACTAAAACAAACAGTTTTATTTCATTCAGATTCAGATTTTTCAATCATTCAGATTAAGATGGAAATCAGATTCAAACTTTTCTACTGAATATTCAAATTGAGATGTACGAATCAGATTCAGATTCGAAGCCTCTTAATAAACAAACAACACCTAACTTGTCACTTTTTACAGTTTTATGTAGCCTACTGTTTTTTTGCAATTTTGTGTATCCAACTTTTATATTGCGTCTTTTTGTGTAACGGGTGACCGGCCAAGAAGGTTACATGTTCTATTTTTTTGCCAACTCAATATATAAATCCACCACACTTTAAAACCTATTTCGAGACACTTCCTTCATCTTCACTCTTCACCCCTTCACCACCCCTTCATGTACTCCACCACCCTTCATGTACTCCACCACCATTCTTTAAATTAGAAATCCTAAATCAATCTCAACAATCAAACTAAAACCCGAAATCAAATTTCAAACAAAACATGTTGGAAAATATTAAGTTTTTGAATGGTATTTATAGATTATTAATTGTTCACAATAAGTGCTCGACATTGAGGTTTAAATGTATTTTCTTCTTTTAAATTTAGTGAACACAGAGAAGTTTTATGCGATATTACAACTGCATGGTTTATGGGGCAATGTCATAAATACCCTACGAAGTTTCAAAATTGTCTCTACTTCAACAACGAACTAAATTTCCGTACTGTCTAACCAAACGAACTGTTTATTATGGGTGACAATATGACTTAATATGACCGGCACAATTTCCCATGACAATTATTTTATTTTTTAATTCACATCACCTCAACCATTCTCCTCCCATCCACCACTTTTAGGAATTTTTTTTTTTAATCGTTTTCAGGAATTTTTTTTAACTTTTTAAATATTTTTTAGGAAACTTTTTAGGAATTTTTTTTAAAAACGGGGTTTACTTTTTAGGAAAATTTTTTTTTTAACTTTTAAATATTGTTTTTTTTCCATATTTCGAAAAATAGTGATTTTTTTACAAAATTAAAAAAAAATCGCACTTTTTAAAATCTTAATTTTGTAAACAAATTTACATTTTTTGTAACATAGTTAGATTTAAAAAATATTTTTTTACATTATTATTCGTAAAAAATTTAATTTTAATTGTACTTTTTAAAATCTTAATTTAATTTTTTTTAAATAATCGAATTTTTTTTCTTACGGAATTATTTTTAAAGTTAAGAAAATTTTAAAAAATTAAAACATTTTTACCGTTTTCTTCGAAAAAATAAAAACATTTTTCATTGGTATAATTTTCATGTTATATGATACTTGATGCAAAATATATAAATTGATAGAGTTTTGAATGTATTTTTCATTGGTATAATTTTTATTAAGTATTATATAACACAAACATTTACAGTCAAAGTTGATGAAAAAAGACCTCAAACATTCCATTGTGGACACTTAATATGGGACGGATGAAGTACATATTTATGATATGGGTGATATCAGAACAATATTTGAAAGTTCGTTGGTCTAGGCATGACGAAAATTAGTTTGTTGGTCAAGTCGGGACAATTTTGAAAGTTTATAGGTATTTTATGGCTTTTACTCTTAATTAATGGGGGGGGGGGGGGGGGGGGGGGGGGGGGGGGGGGGGGGGGGGGGGGGGGGGTAATAAAAAAAAAACCAGTCCATCGTGGAGGTAACTCCACGTGTCAGTCAAAATTTATGGTATGAGGTGATTAGGAACAATATTTTTGAAAGTTCGTTGTAGTGTAGAGACGAAATTTAGTTCGTTGGTGAAGTCGGGACAATTTTGAAACTTCGTAGGTATTTTATGACATTGACCCCATGTTTATTTATTAATAGATTTTGTATCAGATGGTTACTTTGTATTCTTGCTAAAGGTTGGTTGGTTTGAAACCATTTCTTTCGTGATAGGGATTGTTGTCTCATTTCCGATCTTTATATTGTAATTTAAGATTAAGATTATGGTATACATTCAGGAACTAAATTGGCAGTAGGTTTCAGTTTGATTCGGGTCAAAGGGTTGCGCTGAGTCAAAGGGGGTGTTTGTTTTTGTTTTACTGATTTTTTTTTATGCCTACATGGAAAAAACTGGTGGCACATAGGCACTAGCACGTTTCTACGTCACCTAGTACACGGAACAAACACAATTCAAAAGTAGGCTCCACAAAACTGCAAAAAATACAAAATAAAATTGTAAGCTACACAGAATTACAAAAAATGACAAATTAGATACATTTTTATGTAATTATCCCTTATTTATTTTTTACTTGAATAATTATTTTTTTACCGAAAATCCCATGGTTAACTTGACACGAGATCTGTTTGACTCGGACTTGTTTAATCCCGTGCTCCTAAATGGCACATTCAAAACTCAAACTTGTTAAGAATCAAAACCTTTCTAGAACTTTGACCCGACATGAACCACTCCACTTATAAGCCTTACAAAACAAGACAACAATATTTTTCAGGAGAGATACATGTTACTATTTTTATTTGGAAGCGTAAATGAAATATGAAGTACAATATAGAATAAATTACATTGTTCGGCCCCTAAGGTTGTACCAAATCCGCATGTGTGGTCCTAATTTAAAAAAATGGACCAGGCATCCCCAACGTCTCTATTTTGGTTTGCCGATGGTCCTTTTGACTAACAGGCGTAAGTCGATGCTTGTTATGTAACACCCAAAAATCGGGTTTTAAGTGTTTTATTACTAGAATGTCATTGGATAAGTTTGTTTACGACTTTAGAAGTTTGAATGCATCTCGTGATTGGTTAGTCAAACTATAAGTCGATATATTATGTAAATGGTTTTTAGAAAGTATTGTGTGTCACAAATATAAGAGTAAATGACTTAAGGGACTACTATTGCCAATTGTTCAAAGATATAACTAACTTAGGTGGTGTTTGTTTTTTCAGAATTGCCTCTTAACATAATCTTAATCTAACTCATTCAGACGCGATCAGACATTTGGGTCATTAAGACTGTTTGTTTTTTTCAAGTCATTCAGAGGCAGTATGAGGCAAGCAGTGTTAAGGGCGTTTGTTTTTTTCTGATCATTAAGAGGCAGTAAGAGGTACAAACCTCGTACTGAACTAGATGTGGAGAGGGTGTCTTAACACTTCTTAATGTATTTTTTCTTACTTTTTTTTTAAATTTTTTTCTACTTTGTTATGATTTTTTATATTTTTTTTCATTTCTTGATTTTTTTTTCTTGTTTCACTTTATCTCTTGTATTAAAAGTATTAAATAAAATCATTACATATGTTTTGTTAGATAAAGAGTGTATAAGATAATACGTGTCAACTCATATTTTGTTCAAATTGAATGGTACGGTTTCGGACTCGTACATCTCAATTCTAACGCGACTCATTTAGTTAATCGTTTTAAGAAGTTCAATTCAAACTTTAAATTGATTATATTATAAAAGTTGTTTATTTATTTATTTATTTAATGAAGTTTATTTCTTGTGCGAATGTAATCGTTTTATATTTAAATTGTAAAAACTATAGTTTAACACATCTAGACATTTTTACCAAAACAAACAGTTTTATTTCATTCAGATTCAGATTTCTCAATCACTTATTCAGATTCAGATGGAAATCAAATTCAGACTTTTCTACCGAATATTCAGATTCAGATTCAGAGCCTCTTAATAAACAAACAGCACCTTATATTATGATAACCCTTATAATCTCCTAGACACTTCCAAGAAGTTCTAGAAGATGGTGGTGCTTGGGAGATGACGACACAAAAGAAAAAAAATGGAGGGAACTTGGAGTCTTGATGGACTAGTAATAACGAAAACATGTCCCAATTTCAATAGTTAGTCCTTGCAAATGTTCACATGAAGTAAGTAATCTTTATATTTAGTTAAATGATGAATTATAGGTTAGGGTTTATGTACCCAAATTGGGGGGTTTTGGGTAATTATGATTCTAAACCCTATATTTAAGTGTTTTGGATCATAGGTTAAGTTGATTTAAGTGGGAATTGGTAAATTGACGATTTTCGTTGTACGACCAAGATATGATCATATGATGTTAAAAAATGATAAAGATGAATTTTAGTTATGTAAATTAGAGGTGTTGATATGTGTGTGTTAATTATGGTTTAGGATGCAAAAGAATTGGAAGATGATGATGAAGTTGGTACTGTGGCTTGGATTCAATGTAAGTAACCATGTATTAATATGTTATAATAACAAGATTTTGATGCCCGTGCTTCGTTGCGGCTCATTTTATATAGAGCGATTTTTTAATTTTTCACGACCAAATAATAAGATTTATAAAAAGTTAAATCGAATTCTAAAGTGACACGAAATGAACAATTAGTTCAGCATTATTTGCAAAGAAATTAAAAGATGGGAAAATTAGAAAAAAATATGTGCACAGAAAATGAATTAGAGTACAAAGACTATGTGACTAAAATATCAGCCGCAATGTAGAGTATAACATTGCCTTGGGTGTATTCTAGCCAATCTTCGTCAGAAACACCATTTCCTGTAGCAACTTCCATGTCATCGTTCTCATTATCAGAGAAAGTCTTATCCTCTTTCGTAATTTCAAGCCTTTGTAACAGACCCAATTGCTTCGCATAACGCTATAAGTATACGACCGAACCACTTGTATACTCTCCATTGCAAACTTGTTTCTTCCTTATTATTGTTGATTGCCTCACAACTGTACCACTTGTATACTCTCTTTCACTGCAAACTTCTTTCTTCCTTATTTTTGTTGATTGCCTCACAATCGACTCATGGGATTCAATACCCTATGGTACATGAAATATTTTGTTGTTTTTAATGCCAAGTTTCTTTGCGAGATCATTTTGGGCTATTCCACCTGTTATGAAATAGCATAAAGTATACAAAGATCAATAACCTTTAAAGATAAATGTGTCTGTATGCAGATACCTGTATTTTGACGACTACACATGGTGATTTGGATTCATAACTAACGTAAGACACACATTGTTTCATGGTTTCAGAGACAACGATTACTCGCAATGTATTTAGTCAAACCCATTACCTAAAAACAAACAACTTTATCTCTTATTTACCCATTCCCTCATTCCTAGACCCAAACACATCTATGCTTCTGATACTCGTTAGTTGAGCATGGTTAATATAAATAGATCGCAAAACCAGACAGCCTCATAGTAATTTATCTTTATAAAAAGATAGTTGGTTTTTAGCCTACGCTTATTAATTAGCCTAAAAAGTATATGGAAATAAGCTAACTCTATCAACAGAAAATACAAACCTGGTGATCCGTACGTTGGTATATCAAACCAAGACGGGGCTCATTGAAGGAGGTCTGGTTAGTAAAGATACCAGGAGTGTGACGTCCAACAATGGCATCAGCGCTATTGTACTGGGCAAACTTCAACACATCCCTCTGATAGAATGGCCTAGTAGATTGGAAAATGATGTCCTAAGGGTTCTCAATACCAACAATAAACCTAACAGCCATTTGCAACTAATGTGTGACCATGATGTCCTGAATGGTGAATTGTTTCTTCCTCGGGGCTAACACGTGACTTAATTTGTCAAAGTCGATAACTGTTTGTGTGACCATCAGACTCAATGAAGTCAATAACTTCAACTGATTTCGGGATGCCACATATGATGCAGTTAATTCCCTTTGGCGCAAGAATGACACCACCTGAAATGTTACCAAAAAGTATAAGTTTGATGAGTAATGTTGGTTTCAATACAAACATCTTGCAAGCATTAGATGCTACCATTGTTGCCACGTTTTCCACAACCTTTTAAGTCAAATTATTGCGCTACATATATAATTCATTACAAAAAATAGTTACAATGACGGATGATTTACAAGGGTATCAATATGTAATTTTGTACACATTTGCTTACAGATTGATCACAAAGGGTATATTCTATATATGAGGTCAAACCATTAAAGTGGTAAAGAAAAAAAGTTGAGCTAAAGAGACAATGGTAAGGTTAATTGGTTAGAACTGGTCAAAAGTAACCCAAGGTGTGGTTTTAATGAACACATATTCTTATAGTATTTTAGACACTAACTATTTATAACAAAAAGTGTTTTGGGCTGAGCGAATCTAACTTGTCTTGACTCGTATCAAAAGTAACCATTTTAACCCATCACCAACCTACCCGTGTCACCTGTAATAGTGATTTGTGAAGGCATATATACCTATTGCAAAGCCGATCTCTGGCTTTCCAATGCTGCAACCAAGTTACCTAAAGTCACAGCAGCAAATGCTTATCAGGCAAGTAGTGTGACCATCATTATGACTTCTGCTGAAGATCTGACTCTTGATTGAAGCTTACATCTGCATCATCAATATCAACTGGTAAATGTACTCTTCTGCCCATGTCAGTACACACATATTCTGTCGTAAAATATATTGCAACAATGACAAAAGTTGTATTTGTTACCTGCACGATCTCATATTCATTATGTGTTGTTTTGCGTCCTCCTCGCGATCCTTCACTTTCTCCCGGTGGCTTATCTTTAGAACCTGAAACACCATTGTCTTATATGACGGTGCAAGTTAAACCTGAACTTAGGAAAAAACAGAACTCACCAAATCAATCGCTTTAAATACAGCTTTTTCTAACTAATCTCTTCAAAGATCCCTGCACACACCAAGGTAATTTAAACATAGTAAAAAAACATACCTCGACTGTTTGGCTAATCAGTGCACACTTAATTTCATGAAAATACGTTACAACTCTACGCATTTACA
>BQNB010135331.1:6049-18174 GCA_026074375.1 Tanacetum coccineum | reverse complement strand
CGACCAACGGTCTCAAAATAACTACTTACAGTAGTATATTAATCAATATTACTTTATTAATCGACATCACCTTCACAACGCGTTAAAGAATATTAAAGTCTTCTTTGACTTTTATATATTTATTTATTTATTTTTTCTAAGTCTGACCCGACTAAAACGACCCACTAGATTACAGTTTTACAATTCGGACATAAAAGAGATTTTATGCGAAACGATATTCCGGACAACTGTTTAGTTTTAGTCGAGACCCAGAACTCGACAGAAAATGATCAAAACGCCCTGCAAGATTCTGCTGGAACTTGACTATTTTAATAAAACACAGATTTTGACCATGGGTTTTGACCCGTTATTTCTCGAATTTAAGATCAGCGAGCCTCACGGCAAAGTAAAACATCATTCCGAGCAACTTTCGTGTTTCGCCGGAAGGCTGAAACGGACTCGAAAGTGCCCAAAACGAGCTTTTAAATCGGAGACAGCAACTAGTATTTTAACAAATGCTGGATTTTTATACCTCAAATATATATCTCATTTTCGCTCTAACTTTTTCGTTATTAGGAGTTAGAAGCTCCGTTTTATATCAAAACGATCGTCTCGGAAAGCTTTATCATTTTTCAAAGCCTAAAATCAGATTTTACAAAATCTCGATCCCCGTTTGGCTTGCCAAACTTTCTGCTCAAAATATACCTTTTATAAATCAAGCCAAACTTATTTTTGACCAAAAAGATCATTTAAGATACCTCTAATGTGACATCTAATTTATACTTAACCCACTCAATCAATCGATAACATTGTCTAGCCCATTCACTCAAGATTTCCCCAAGTTCATCACATGTATGCATCGAAACGAATTCAAATCGCAAAACTATCAAAACAACTATATAAGAATACTTACAAAGTCTCAAATGAGCTAATGAAAAAATAGATCGAATAATTTGTTAGACTCTTCCTTGTTCCTTGTTGATGTCGCGTCCAACCCAAGACCAAAAACCCAAATCAATTAAGCTACCAAGTCTTACAATTAAAACAAATCACTACCCTTTGCACCTTGTGTGGCTCGAACCCTCAACCGAACCCAAACACCCAAGCCTTCACCTTTTTGAATCAAATATTCCCACTACAACTTTTCCCACTTGTTCTTGGTTTTAATTATAATCATAAACCCTTGATTTTTAAAGGAAACCAAGTCTTAATCAAACCTTGTTGCATGAATGCTTTTCTTGCATGGATGATTATATAATCATCATCTAAATGATCTAGAATGGCTAAGAGAGTCAAAACACCAAGATTGTTGGTGCTTGTGGCTTGTTCGAACTAAAAAGAGAAGGAAAAGGGGTGCGAAACAAATAGTGCGAGGTTCTTGGTTACTCTAAACCTCCATTTGAGTTATAGATGTATGATTATCAAGATCAAAACTAGAAAAAGGGTGAGAGTGTGTGGGTTTGTGGTGTTCGATGGGTGCAAAAGAGAAAGAAGGAAGCAAGAAACAACTCCCACTTTGTTCATAGGTTGCTCTAAATCACCATTGGGTTATGATTGAATAGGCTAGATGATCAAGAAAAAAATGTTTTTCTTGCTGTTCTTGTTGTTCTTGTTGTTGCCGTTCGAATGGAGTAAGAAATAAGAGAGGTGAGCCAAATTTTACTATGTGTTTTAACTTGTAAAAATGTGTGGGTTTATTATCATTGGAAGCAACCAAATGTGGAAAACATATAGCAATGATTGTGCTTACATTGAAAATCAAAAGGAGGTTGTGTGTTGGGGTTGTTCTAGCCGTCGGCTAGAGGGCATAGGGGGAGGGTTATCATGTTTTTTTTTTGAATTTTAATTGCTTGCATTTTCTCACTATTTACTTTTAATTCAATGTATAATTTAGACACAAAAATGAAAATAGACTATAAAACGCGAGCTTTGGCCAAAGACAAGGAACGAAGACGACGAAGTTCACAAAATAAAAATTTACGGTTAAGAAAATAATAACGGGGCGCGTCGTAGATTTTTACGATACTTGGAACGATTAACGAATGCGCGGTCAAACGGTGACTCGTGAAACGTCAAAAATAAATATTTTAAATTTCCGTTTGTAATAAAATACGAAAATAATTATTTACTACAGATAAAAATTTAAATGTCGACGTTCGCTCACATGATTTTATAAAATATTAATTATGACGTCGAACTCGCGACCGTCATACGCGTCGTGAAACTCGGGTTGTTACAAGAGCAGTGCCATAAGAGAAACAAAACATTCTCCAAAAACAATAAATACCATACCTCAAGGGAACCGTTTAGATGTCTGTGATGATTTTGACAAAATACCACCACTAACGTCATAAGCACTGGTTAGCCTATCGCCTTCCACACCTAGTCATTCTTTACCCGCTACCCATAACCATCACGCGGATGTTGCACCACCTAAACAAAAAATAAATAAAATAAACATTGACTGAATAATTAGGAATAAAAATGTTAAAAATACAACGAATATGTGAGAGCTACTAACTCAACAACAAGGCGTACATAGATCAACTTTATTTCAACTACAAAACGTCCTAAATTTAAGATCACACAATCATGTAAATTTAAACGCCGTCACTTTTACCCTAAAATGTACGAAAAAACGTAGAGCGATTTACCTTAAACAAAAAGGTGATGGCAGGAGCAACGAAAAAGGGGTCATTTGGAGTTGGCTTTCCTTTCCCTACTTCGCATTTGGCTGCTACATGGATTGCTAAGGAATCAACTTGCTCCCTCGGCTTCTCAAGGCGGGAAAACATCAATCCGGAAATACCATGTAACGTAAATTCTCTTCCAAGCATTATAAACAACATGTGCATCGATTGCTTCCTTCCTCCTCACAACAACATCATGTTGGACAACCTAAATACGAAACATAATAATCTGTTAATTATTGGACCAACAGTAGTTACACACGGTTTATTTATTTTTTCATGACAAAACGAAGAGTAAACACGTTAGTATAATATTCAACCCAAAATAGCCAACACATAAATCAAATCTACAAACGTACTATGTAAAATATACGCGAAACTTTATTTCCTGACATCAACGACTGATAATATAAAGCATCAACGTTAAAGATAGGATATGTACATGCATTGTCGTAATTTCGGTCTGTGAAAACATTATGACGCGCCATCCACAGAATTCCAACCGCACGAACATCAAAGGGAACCTGAAAAAACTTATCTAGACATAGAAACATATTTCACCGCAGCCGAACAAAATAAAGTTTACATCACTTGTAATTACACACATGCAACGTCATCGCCAAACAGCTATACCCTTACCAAAACAAGAGTCTGCGAACAACACTCTTACAAAAAAACAATTATTCACACTAGGCACTATAAAACATAGCATAGTGAAACATGATATGATTTCATTACTTTAAAATACAAACAAAGGACGACACGATCCAATGCAAACCCCAACCGACACAATTTTCATGTAATCAAACTTCTAGCAGCATTACAAACCATATCATCGCAAAACATCTGACATCAAGCACTAAAAATAAAGCAAAGTAAAACAGACGGTGATTTCATTACTTTGAAACATAAACAAAGGCCGACACCGTCTAACATCAACCCCAAATGACATACTTTTCATCTAACCAAACTTCTAATGGCATTGCAAACTATAACATCTCAAAACAACTAGCATTTTTATTACCTTCAGACACAAACAATGCCTACAGCGATCAGACAAAAACCCTTAAACAATACAGTCTCGGGACCACCAAAAACGTAAACCATTACCGTTAAAGGAAGAATATATACTCGCATTATGGCACTCCATTGAGCAAAAGCCATGTCATGCGTCGTGCATAAAATCCCCAAAGTAACAACATCAACGAAAATCTAAAAAAATGAAAGCAGACATAAAAACGTACACCCATTGAGGTACGAGACTCTGAAATGCAAGAAAACTTTGGTGGATCTAAATACATAGCTACACATGCAAAAACATATTTTGAGCTTGCCTAACGCAGACGAAAGACGCTTACCAGTAATTGTAATTATACACAACTAACATCACTGGCAAACAACTGCTTACCACAAAGCATTGCTAATGGTCAACAATTTTATTACTTTGAAATACAAACCAAGCCATAAACGCTCAAACGCAAACCTTAAACCACACACTTTTGACAACATCAAATTTACAAAACTGCTAAAAACTACATCATCGTAAAACGACAACATATTTTGTTAGAAGTAGAAAATAATCTACTTGTAAGCATTGTTTAAAGTGCGTGGACTAGTTTTGTTAAGTTAGAAAAGTCACACTCTAATAGGACTATAAATATGGAGTCTATTTCTGTCAAAGTTAGTTGTAATAATTTCATCTAATCAAAAGACACTTAAACATTTTTGCTCTCTAAACACACACACACACACACACACACACACACACACACACACACACACACACACACACACACACACACTACTTACACCTTAATTCACACACACTAATTCATCAATCATGATCTTAATCTATAATATGTTGTATCAGAGCCGGGTATTGCGGATTAGAGTGTTTTTCTTGTACTTAAGCATGTTTTAGAGATCGAGAAAACGCCAAATTCGAATCAAAATTTGTAGTTTACACGTCATTTTTGAAGATTCTTGAGTCTTAGATACTTTTAATACTACATCTTTGTGGTTTTAGTTGTTAAAAGTGTTTAGAAACAACAATCTACAAAAAGATTTGAGTATGAATGATTAGATATTAAATTTGATTGCGTTTTTGGTAAAAGTTAGGAAATATAACTTTTAGAAAAATGTTTCATTTTGTTTGTGATTTGAGCTTTAAAAGTAATGGTTTTACATGTTAATTGTTTGATAAAACGTGGTTCTATAAAAAATTTGAGTTTAATACGTTTAAATTTATGATTTTGAGTGAGTTTTGTGTATTTTGAGTTCGAAAATTATTGAAATTGCATAGGTTTACTGGAAAGGTACATGAGCACGCATAATTTTCATTGGTAACCGTTTTATGCGAGATTGATTGTTGCAAATTCATTGTTACCAGCTTATGTGAGTTAAATTCATGCGTGTTTAGATTAACAAATATACATGTAATGTTTTATAACCGTTTATGAACTCACATAGAAATCATGCATGTTTGTGAGATTTTAAATTGATGCAAGTTTGCAATTTAAATGCATGTGTGTTGACGGGAATAACAAACATGTGAGTTAAGCTATGGAAAAACATGCGAGTTAATGTTTCAAAAGATGCGTGCTTGGAATATTCAAAAGATGCGTACTTGTGGGTTTTGAAAAAGATGCGACTTAAAAAATTAGAAAAAGATGCAAGTTTAAAGTAAAAGGAAACATGCGAGTATCCAATACTTAAAATGATGCGAGATTGAGTTTCGATAAAAGATGCGACTTAATCTTAACACTTATGCGAGTTTAGGAGTTTACTAAACATGCGAGTTTGGAACGAAGGAATTATGCGAGTTTAGTAATCAAACCAACGAGCTAAGAATAGTTTCATGTAACAAATCTATTAATAGTGTGGATAGCACAGTTGGTTCAATCGTGTTCCTTTCACATAAACGTGGGGGGTTCGATTCTTGCTAAAGACAATTTTATTTTTTATGCGAGTTAGGGTATTTTCGCTTGGGCTTACCGAACCTATACCAAATTCGCTTGGGCTTATTTTGAAATTCTTTAAAGTGCGTGGGCCTCCTATATTTGGTCCGGTTTTTGTTCAAATTTTGCTAGATTGAGTTTGTGGTCTTAAACTGGTAATTGTGTAGTTTCGACACAGTGAGTTGTAATATATGTATTATTTGAGACAAGATCAGTCACATAGAGTGGCAAGCACGGTATGCAAAACTTGAGAAAGAACACGAAAAATATATGATCCTTGTTTCTTCTCTTTATGACAATGATAAACAATGTACTAACAAGATTAAAGAACAAGAGGATTCACATGACAATATTAGTGGTCAATTAGCCGAAATGAATAACACTGTTTGAAATTACAAACCAAAATTTCAGACAATTAAAAGATAATTTCAGAGCTAGAAGAGTGTGTCCGTAAAAAGTATTTGAATATGAGCATATGAATTTAAAGGTTATTGATTTTACAATGTTTCAAAATATTTAAGTGCAAGTTAAGGAACTTAAAAGTGAAAATGAAGGCTTGAAATTATCAGTTTAAAAGCTTACTAAGGCGCGTGAACTTGTAGAAGCAACTTTGAAACAAAGAGATGAGATAGATTATGCTAATTGTGAGAAAATAAGATTGTTGGAAGAACAATCTGAGACGTTTTATGAGGTACAATCTGAGTTTGATTCATAAACATTTTATGACACACAAGATAACTTAAAAAAAGATTTTATTTTGAGTTTTCAAACATAATTAGAAGAAATTGTTGAATTGGTTGTACGATTTTCAAATAAAAAATATTATGCTTTAAAAGATATTGAGAACTTAAAAGTTGAAATAAAAAGTTTGCAATCTAAAAATAAAGATCTAAAATCTAGAGAAACTGAGTTGAATAATCTTGAAAAAGTGTACGTATTAACGAATCTGTGTTGTTGGAAAAGATTCATCAAATGAAATCTAAAGTTTCGAGGAGAAACTTAAGATTTCAGATCAAGAGATGAAACAACAAATCATTATATTGAAGAAGATAAACGAATGATTTTGGCTAAAAATAAATTTCTTGAAAAAGGGTCTTCTTCGATTTAAAAAGAGTATAACAATTTGTGGACTTTAAATGATGCCTTGAAACAAAGTTTAAGTTTCTAAAACATGATATTTCTCTTGAGAAAATGTTTAAAACGATCGAGAAAGAATATGAATCGAACATTTTCAAGATTTCCATTATAAGTTCAACATTTGAGACTAAGAATTTAGAACTTGTAAAGGAAGTTGGGGATATAGTGAAACATTTTGATGAAGAGAAAAAGGTTTTTGAGACTAAGATTTCAAATTTGGAAAAGGTTTTAGCACAACGAGTCAAAGATTTTGATAGTCTCAAAACAGAGCTTTAAAAAAGAACCGATATATATGAAACATATTTTGCAAATCTTTATAAACGAAATGCTTTACTAGAGTCAAAGTTGGCATCTCAAAATTACACTTCATTGCAAAAGGAAAAAAATGATTTAAGAACGTCATATAATGAGTTGAAAGTGAAATTTGATAATCTTAATCAAGAAAGGAAAACATCAAGTTTTTAAACCTCTATTCCAAAAGTGAATGTTTCAGAAAAGGTTTACACGGGTAAATCTTTAAATCTAATTTTGAAAAAAGTTTCTTAATTTACTACTTATTCTTTGCAAAAAGATAAGAAGTATTCATCTGAAATATTTACTTCTTAAAATGGTGAAAATTATAATTTGAGAACACCAAAATCTCGAGTTTCAAGTTCAAAACAAGTGTGGAAAAGAAAGGAAAGCATTTCCAAACCACTTAAGTATTCATGGAGTGAAATGTTTCAATGTGATAAAAAAGATGACTTTGTTTTGAATAATGTGAAAGATGTAAGGTTTTCATTCATTACGAAAACAATTTTCTGAAACGAAACACCGAGTTTCAACAATTAATGGAAATCTTCTTCTTTCTTAATGGTTAAAACACCGAATGAAATACCGAGCTTCAAAAAGGTGTGGAAACCTTTGAAATGTTTTAAAACTCCTAATGAAACACCGAGTTTCTATAATTCAAAATGAAAAAATGAGAAGAGTTTTAAATTGCCGTTGATTCCAAGAATGTCATTTCAAAATGAAACACCAGGTTTTAAATCTCCTTTGAAATCAACTTCTATGCATCAAATCAACGCAACTTACATTTGGTTTTCAAAATTTGGTTAACCCGTTAGCAACATGCTTAAGTGGGTACCAAAAGTTATGGCTGTCTAATTTGATGTCATAATGGTTGTTGGCTACTTCAGATCAACACCCGAGCTAAACATGATGACTTGTGTACATCTCAGTTCATAACCCGTGCTTTAAAGAAAAGAAAATGTACGCTTCAATGCATTTATCTTTGATAAAAGAAGAGAACTCTTCTTGGATTTAAGTCATTGATAAATATTTTTCAAAACCTTAAAAAGTTTTCTAAAAAGTCAATGATCTCAAGACGATGAGTTTCAATTGATTCAAAATTTAAAATGTGGAACTTCAAAGATAAAATCAATTATAACGTCACTTAAAAGGTCTTCAAAAGAATTTAATCTTTGTTTAAGTGAAAGTACTTAAAATGTTTTATATGACAAAAGATTAAAAGGACTCACAAATGCAAAGAGGAACTCCCTCATAAAGGATTAAACAAAGATAAAAAAATTTTCAAGGGGGAGCCTCCGCATATTTTGTTGAAATTTTTTTCAGAAAGATAAGGAAATGGAAAATTGTTTACATTTCTCCTTACATATCTGTATTTTTTCGTTTTTAGCTTTACGTTAAAAATATTTCTCGGCATATGTTAAGAGAGAGTGTCTTTACAATGATTGAAAACGTTCAAAGATCAAAATTTTCATTTTCTTTTTCATATGTTGTTAGTGAGGATGATGACAAAAAATAGAAAGAGAGATTTATAAGGAAAAATAAAAAGAGAGAATTGAGAAATCGTATACTTAAAAAAATGTAAATATATGTCATGTGATTCAAAAGAAAGAACAGTACATATAAAGTAAAATATAAAAGTGTGCAAGAAAAGAAATTTCATCGCATACGAAAACAGACAAGGTGCTTGTTCTAAATTCTTTTGATATTATCAAAATTTCTTTATAAGACTTTCATCATGGTTATTACAAACATTATTTCTAAAGTAATTATCTTGGCATGTGTCGATTGAGTTGCAAGGTGTGATTTAGTTACTCTCAAATACTCCTATGATCTTTAAGAACTAGAATTGATCTACCCTGGAGTCTCCTTCCAATTTAGGAAAGTTAGGTCTAGGTGATGGAGTTTGTGGTGAAAATAACATGTTTTGAATGCTAAAATGACTTAAGAGATAAAGCTTTAAATGAAAAAGAATGAATGAAAACAGATAAAGATGCCAGAAGTGACAAAGATATGATGAAGAAGAATAGAATGATAAGCAAACACAAAGGTCAGAGTTGAAAAATGAGAGGCTTATAAGAACAGACAAATGGTGTTTCTCCTAAAACTAGGATAGAAACCGGGTCAATGCATAATCTATCAGATTTCATTTATTGATTTCTAGTATTGAAGTAGACATCATGGACCCAGTGATGCAAATGTAAAACCTCCTAGCCACTCATGTACTTCTCAAAAAGTATTTGGTTTATTCTCACAAAGATTAAACGCATAATCTATCAGCTTCTCATTTTGAGAATTTTGGTATTGAATAAAGGACATTCTGCTCCAGTCATTGCTTACTAAAAGTGCATAAATAGAGTATAGAGCCAAATTGATATGTAATGAAATATATTTAGGACATAAAAGTATGTTTGTATTAAATATCAAAAATACAAAATTGTACAAGATTTGATTATATGTCTTTGTGATAATGCTAGAACATTTAAGAGTAATACTATAAAATAGCATTCACGGTGATTGAATAGAAATCCTACCAGTGCTAATATCATGCCAACGTTGAACGTAGATCACTAATTTGAAAATGATTGTTTAATGATTCAAATAACTACTATCAAGTAATCTATGTGATCTAGGTGTTATGTGTTTCTTCGGAATTTGTTTTCAAAAACACAAGAAACATTTATTTGATTCTATAATGGAAGAGCTATTTTACCCTTAATTCATGATGAGGTGTCATTTTATATACTTTTTCGGGGTCATTGAACCCCCTAAATCATGTAAATATCACTAAAATATGTGCTTAATCGTTTCTTTTTGTATTTTTAGCACTTAGATGGCATTTGGAGGAAATACACGTGACTTGGGCTCATTTGGGGAAGAAAAGGACGAGATTACAACTCCACACCAAATTTGAAGAAGAAAAAGCGTACAAACTCTAGAGACGGCGTCGCAATTTATAGCGACGGCGTCAGAAGTCCTTAAAGACGATGTCAGGATTATTGTAACGGCGTCAAAACATAACCGACTTAAAGAAGCCCTAGAAGAATCAGCAGAGCGACGGCGTCAGGATTATAAAGCGACGCCATCACAATTGTTTTCCTATATATACAAACTCAGAATTTGGGTTTTAAAAAGTGGAACAAAGTAGGGTTTATTAGGTTTATTAAAGTGATGGATATTGTCAGGTTTAGGTCATTTTTAGGGTTCTCAAACCCTATTGTATGTACCTTCAATCCATGTTTTAATCAAATGAAGTTCTTTATCCTTTAATATTTCAATATGTCTATGTGTTATCTGATTAATCATTGTTCTTTATTTCTTATTAACATGCTAGGCTAGATCTATTAGTGTTTACTTATGATTGCATGCTACTTAGTTTGTAGATCCTTTTAATATTGCTTCTTGTTGATGGGTGTGCGTGTTAAGCTCTAGAAAACTAGCTTCTTAATTGCTTGCAAAGACATCTAGGGAAACGTAATTGTGTAGAAAGGATACTTGTTGGGTTTAGCTCTTGAGCCCTTCAGTCTTTTAGTAGATTTAAACATAAAATCCCCTAAGTATTACTCAAGATGAAGTCTTTCAGTTTGAGTCGCTGAAGGTTCTTCAGCGTCAGCTCTTCAGGTCCTAAGAAGATTGGGAAATATCTTCACTTTAGTTTATGCAACGGTACAGAAACTGAAGAAGGCCTTTTGGAAAGAGCTTCAATTCAGCTTGGTTGACAATTCCAAGCTGAACGTTGTCTATCTTCTTAACAGAAGTTTGAAATGTTTGTTTCACTTCTAGAAGGTTTACAAGGTGGGAAAAATATTGCTTTATGTCAAAAGAAATAAAGCAATCTCCTTGGGAAAAGGTGTTTTTAAAGTTGGTATAGAAGTACAACAACTTTTCTGAAAGGACTGTACCTGATACTTTAGAGCACGTCTGCATTAAATGGTATCTCAATCACCCATTGGATGCATGACATTCGTACTAGGTTGACTTGTAAACCCTAATCTCTTTGCCTATAAAAGGAAAGGTATTCCCAAAGTAAATGTCATCTCTTCCAATTATTGTGAAACACATTGAAGAGTTCATTTATCTCTCAAACAAACTGAATAGAAACTGCTGCAACTGAAGCTTCAATTCTAGTCGAATAGTTTGTTTTCTTATTTCTCATAACTTTGGTTAGAGAATAAGTTCGAAGGAGATAACATCCTAATTGTCATTCAACCACCTTGCTATTTCACAAGCAAAGTGTGTCATAGATTCTTTATTTGATTCTAATAAGAACCTATACGTTGAAAAGTACTTATGTGTGTTTTAAACTTGTTCTATATATTCTTTATATATATATATCTGTTTAAAACTCACTTTGTTGCCATGGAATATGATTAGTTTAACTTGATAAACCTTATATCAGATTCTAAGGGTCCAACAAGTGGTATCAGAGCCTTCTGGTTTATAAAATGCATTTAAAAAGATATATATAAAGGCTCAAAGATTTTTAAAATCAAGATCCATTTTAAATGGTAGCAATAGAAGTACCACAGACTCTTGAATATAAGAGTGGCCAGTGAAATGCCGCTCCTGTACTAGAGGTGAAAAATTTCACCAACTGGAAAAAGAGGTTCATATGCCACATCCTTGGTATTGAACCTCAATTTAAAAATATCAACAAAAATGGTCCTTTTATCCCCATGACAACTGGTCAAAGGAAGCCAGAAGGACAATGGACTAGGGATGAGAGAAAAGCTGCTAACTTAGATCAGCGACTCAAAAGTCTCATCATGTCTACCCTTCTAGATGACCAAATGAATTTTGTCATAAACTGCTTAACAATTAAATCAACCTGGGATGACCTGATACTGTATCATGAGGGCCCCTCTGATGTGAAAGAAAGTAAGGTCATGGACCTAAAGTTGTGTTATAACACCTTCAAATTCAAAGAAGGTAAATCACTAACACAAACTTTCACCAGATACAAAGCTTTGATGAATGAGTTAGTAAATGATGGCATCAAACTTTCAAAGCTTGAAATAAATACTGGTTTTATAAATGGGTTACCAAAGAAGTGGCTAAGTTTCTGCCAAAGTCT
>BQNB010135330.1:0-18174 GCA_026074375.1 Tanacetum coccineum | reverse complement strand
CACCACACATAATAAGCTGCAAATCATATCTCTGTAATCTTCTTCCCCTTTTTGTCATAATCTAATAGGGGTCTTGTAAAGATAAGCAACTTGAATCTTTACAACTACAAACCATATATCACACTACCAATCCAGCCTTCTAATGTCTCAAATTACCCTCGATGATGCATAATAAGATAAATGAACTTAAGACAAAAGAAACTTAAACTAGCAGTAGTAATAATGACTAGCAGTAGTAATGAAAACCTTTCACCTCAAGTGGTGCATGAACATATCCTGATGGTTAAACACTTTGTCAATTAAGTTTCCCCTGAAACCAATATGTTAACCATCTCTTGAATCTTTAAATTTTGTAGGCTCTATGTAATGATTATTGATGAAGAAAACTAAGTATTACAAACTTGATGCTAAAGTAGAACAACCTAAACTTGTGTCTTATGTCTTGTACTATCCACATGACTCCAAACTCATACGTAGACCAAAGTATAAGTAGACCGCAATCTCTTGACAAAATCCTCAACTATATGAGACACTTTGCTAGATTTTGACAAGTCTTCGTCACATCATTTCTAAGCACAAACAAGTTACCTCCTGCTAAAAGGTATGATAAGAACATGAACCCAAACAATTCAACTTCAACTTTAAATAGGGGATAAAGAATCATCTCCGTAACCAATTAATCCAATAAATCCAAATACTAGCCTTTAAACATTTAAACCAAAATCAACCTGTTAGCTTCCCCTTAAACAAAACATCATGTTTAATCCGAGATCTAAACCATGTGTGTGTCATCCGATATCGAATAGAGCTAGCAGTATTAAATCCATAAAGCCCAAGCAATATTAACTAAACTGCTTTTTAATGCTAGCAGTACAAACTTAATAAGCCACAACCAAAAAGAACAGTAGTAATTGCTTTTCCAAATCTAGCAGTACTAATAACTAAGTAGCAGTATTAAGTGTACAATTTGAAAACCCTAGCAACATAAACTTAATACAACAAAGCTAGCAGTATTAAGTGTATACCTAGAAGTTTTAAAATACTTAGGGTTAACAAATCCACAATCAAACCAGTCTTCACCAATCCAAACACGAACACCAAGCTTTTACAAAAGATAACAACTAGTATAAACAATCTGCTTTAACCTTGTTGATCCCAAGCATCCAATACGATTTCATCCAAATTTGTTAGCAGCACAAGTAATCCTTCCTTTTGGCTCAATAGCAGCAGTAATACATAATAGCAGCACTAAGTATGTGCTTGGCAGCACTAACAAGCCTTTAACACTACTAACAAACACAAGCAACATTAAACTTTATATATAGCAGCACTAATGTGTATGGACAGTAGTAATGCTTAAACTGTCAGCATTAATACATATTGACAGTATTAACTAGCATGAGCAGCAATCATAAAACATCAGTATCAAAATGATTGAAACCCTAATCATAAGCATCAAGCAGCCAATAAGATCGCATCATACCAGATCCTATTCTTCCATTAACCACCAGTGATCACCAAACATTAGCTATACCTGCTGAACCTTCTTTTGTCATAACACCAATACACATTAATGAATACCAAACTGCCATAAACAATAAATCAAGAGCCTCTTTCCTTCCATTAGTTACCAACTTCAATAACGATCACCAAAGAACCATTAAATAACTAATCAGTATACAATAACTGCAACATCACAGCTAATCATCAACCTGTTATAAACCTGCTGCTATAAAAAATTTGATACCAGGAAGCATCAAGACAATACCATAGAACACAGATCCTAAGCTGCGTCTTGAACCTACTTTTTCTTTAAAAATGAACACTAAAGAACATACCTATTGTATCACTTGTTTCACAACCCTAAATTCTTGTGTCGACCTATAAATAAAAAGTAGTACTAGACACCAACATGGTACCCTAAAACGTTTAGCCATTAATCAAACATCAAATCACCAGCAGCCGCTCGGTAAATTGCACGCATCTAATTCCTTTTGAAGTCGACAACCTATTAGGGTTTTGGAAAACCCTAAATCTCTGATGTGCAGCGAATATCAACACCTGCTGTTGTCGTTGATCCTGTTAGGGTTTTGTACACAACCCTCTTAACTTCAACAGAAATAAAACCTTTTATGGTTTCATTCAATAAAAATTCTTGATCAGCAAAACAACCATAAATTAATCATGCCTATAAAGATTATGAAATCATAATGAACCCTTCCAGCAACATAGTAGACGTAACCCGATTTAACTTTTCTTGATCATGATATCAACACATAAACCTTATACAACCCTAGATCATGAGCCCCGTAGCTCTGATACCACCTGATAGAACTAAAACACGTGATAGTTCTTGGATCATTTATAGCTCTAGTTTGATTAGAACTAATCCAGGATGAACAATAACAAAGGCAGAATATTCAAAATAAAGAATCATTATTATTATAATAAGGTTTTCATCATTATCTTCACTATAACAATTACTCCAAGCCCCAATTCTACCTTGATCAATGGTAGAATGGTTATATCAATGAACTATAACAGGATCAAGTTACCTTGACCTTGATGCTAAACACTAGGCGTCTATATTAATACTCATGCCTACACACACACACCTTTAGGTGTGTACATCTTGACACACCCTAAACCTATGACCTGATATCTCTTTATATAATAAAGAATATTAGGTTTACAAAGAATAACAATAAAGATATTGTTGAAACAACTAAATCTTTTAAACATTTATCTTTATCTTTTGTTATCTTCTATCTTCTTAAGGAGATCTTCCAGAATCCTTTATATTTGTAGAATTCTTCATTTCTGTTTTAGTTCTTTTGTTTCATTACTTGTTTTTTTTGTATCATTAAATCTAGAAGTCCCAACATATTTACTTAATTTATCGTTGAAGTCTAATTATGTTTATTACGTGATACTTGTTTACGTGTTTGAATATATGACTATCATTCAACTAGGTCTAGTTACGCCTAACAAGTGAGCTAGATACCGGGATAGCTCTCCATATCGTGTTTTATATTATTGGACCAATAGGATCACAAATAACGTTATGTCTTTTTCTTTAAATTTAGAGCTTAGTTAGACCGGCAGATGACCCGTAATGTTTCAACAAGTATGTTCTTGATTAATTGATAAAGATTTGAATAGTGGACTACCAGCATATAAAATACTGTCAAATAGTATGTGGGTAAAGTCTCGATGGGCTAGGGTTTATCAAGATCACCATTGCTATAATCCCTAGATAGATTATAAGGTTAACAACCTCGCTCTTAGTGTTCGACATCCTCCTTACCGTGAAACTCCACACGATCGGGTACACTTCCCGTAAAGTGTTGTTTTAGGATAAGTCGGCTAAATATAAATTTAAAACTTGGTAATCAATAAATTGACCCTACACGACATCACATCAAGTTTTTGGCGCCGTTGCCGAGAAGTGAAGTTGTTTCATTCTTATTTTATTAGTATTTTTAGTTTATTGTAGTTTAGATTAATTTGCATATTTGTGTGTTTGTTTGTGTGTTTGATTTTTGTATTGTATATTTTGCATATTGTGTGTTTGTGTATTTTTTTTGCATTGTTACAGTCTGTTGTAACTTTCTAAGTCGAATACTTAATATGACATATTCATCTTCTTGGATACTACGTATAAATTTCTGTTTACTGAATACGGCGTATTAAGCTATTTGACAGTTTTCTTTCCTAGTGAATTTATTACAGGTTAAAATAGACGACCCTAACATTACTATTTAAGAATACATTAGGCTCGAGGAAGAAAAAGCTTAAGAATATGGGAAAGTGTTTAACTAGAAAACTGCTAAGTATGGTAAGATTTGGTATGATGAAGACGTTCATGACCTCAGATCTATTGAAACCGAATTCCCAGCTATAGTCTTTAATGATAAGTTAACATCTGAAGAAGCACTCTCGTGTGAACCCACGGTAAGTCTTCTTAACGACAATGAAATTGACTTTAGAATATCGTTTGACGAATCCGACGATGAAGATTACACGGTAGTTTTAAAAAAACTTATTTTCTTATAAAATAATTTTAGTCAATCATTTGAAAACAGATTCAGAAAATGATAATGATAAAGTCAATATGCCTTTGTTTTCGTCACCCGAGCCTGAGGTTAGTTATTCTAATGATTTAGACTACTTTAAAGATTTTGAGAATAAATTTTCAGCCATTATTTACAATGATGCTCTAACATCTAAATTAGATTTCTTAACTGAACCTGCTATAAGTCCTCAACATATCAATGAAAGATGAAACATCATTGTACGAATGTGATGAAAAGGAACAAAATGTTGTGTATGTTAATGATTTATTTCCTTTTAACGTAATTTATCCCAATGATTCAAAATTAGATAAGGACAATGATGATGATAAAGTTGATATTGAACACTCTTCGGGGGATTTATCTGTCAACCCGTTACCTGATGTAATAAATACCGATGTTGGTGCCTATGCACATGGGTCAAATAAGCTTTTGGAAACAAGTCATGATACATCTAATAAATTTTTCAAAACTAAAATTTTTATCAAATAATTAATTTTAATATCATGACTTGTATTTATATTATCAAAGGGATGCTAATAAATCTTATTAAGAATTTATATGTGCCATTTGGCATCCCGTTTGACCCAAAATTGTTTTATTAAGAATTACATCGGTATTTACCTGATGTAATAAATACCGATGTTGGTGCCTATGCACATGGGTCAAATAAGCTTTTGGAAACAAGTCATGATACATCTAATAAAATTTTCAAAACTAAAATTTTTATCAAAGAATTAATTTTAATATCATGACTTGTATTTATATTATCAAAGGGATGCTAATAAATCTTATTAAAAATTTATATGTGCCATTTGGCATCCCGTTTGACCCAAAATTGTTTAATCAGAATGGGATTAAATTGGGGGCAAGTCTAACTTAAAGACTTTTCTATAAACAAAAGTGCTTGCCGGGAGACAACTCGAAATGTAATTTTCAATTTTTATCGAGTCTGTCTTCCCAGACTATCTATACGGCATATCCAAACCCATGGATACGACGTATCCAAACCCATGGATACGGTGTATTAACCTTTTGGACGTTATTCAATCTTTATTTTTAGCGTAGTCTATATGACGTATTCATTAAATGAATACATCCTACAGACTGTCTATACGGCGTATTGACTTCCAGTATAGTATTTAGTTTTAGTTTGCTATATTTTAACAAATACACCAGAGATGGAGTTGCACTTGTTTCCTATTGATACAGGACCTTGTTGTAATGAAATCGACTTATTGGTAACTCTGGAAAATGACATGTGTTGAACTTGTACTAGCATTTTGATGCCTCGTCAATACACTTTTGCTCAAGAACTCCAATAGAGAATCATCCCGAGCAACATATCAAGGGAGTTCATCATTCTAATTCTATTTCCCATTTTTATTTTATTGTTTTATCTATACAACGAAGACGTTGTATAATCTAAGTGGGGGGATGAAGAATTAGAATGCCTACTTGTCCTTTCTTTTACAAATAACATGCTAATATGCTTAAATTATGACAAATTTAAATTTTTTTCTAGCAAACTTTTGTAAAAATTACTAGTTACATGATCTCCCGCACTTTAACCCTTAATGCCAAATTGTGAGAATTAAGCCTATTCCGTTTCCAAACGTTTACTAAAAATTCCACAAAAATATAAGTGTGGTGGTGATGTAGTAGACTTTAGAACTTGGCTTGGTATATCACTCGAGACCACAACGATGAGTACTATAGATTTAGATAGAGAAACATTTTAATTGGTAAATTTCTAGGAATACACCAAAAAGCCTAAAATATTATAAAATTAACTAGCTACACTGGTTAGTTAAATCCCGTGTAACCCTTTGCTTACTCTCACCATACCAGTAAGATTCCTTAGAAAAACTTGTTAAGCCATTCCTGTCTTTTTCACACCATATGTTTATTTCGTTACATCTGTATACCTTAGCCTACCCTATAGATTAAGTCTACTTAATCAAAGTTGCTAGTTACTTTTGTGTAAAGTTTTGTATTTCATGTATCAAAGTGAAATTTTCTATCTTTGTTATGGTCGAGAATTTTCACAATGCAATGGGAAAATTTGTAGCTAGTGTATTTTGCTACTTTCACGATTATGTATTATGCCGAAGAAGTGTTGAAGGAAAAATTATCCGGAAAAATGATGATTGTGAAGACGGTGAAATTGAACCAAGTATTATGTTATGAAAAAAATGCATCAAAAAGAGAAGGAAGTTTTATAGTCGGTTCGTTAAACTTAAACCGAAGAAATTCTTAGAAGGATCGATTATTCGTGGATAAAAGTCGAAGATGTATAGTTTTGTATTAAGTGGTCGATATCATAACTTTTTAAAAGTATGTAAGTTTGGGATGTAAGGGAAGTTGACCGTTATGGGAACGCCAACTTAGGTTGTCTTTGTCATCTCTATGATCGAGGCATTTGTATATATTTCGAGTCTTTATCATGGAACAGTCGGGGAAAAGTTACTAGCAACTACCTTATTTGTTCAAGCTTAATCTATTTGTTTTGTGAATTTTATTTAACAATAATTTACTTCCCATTCCTAGCAATTAACCTTAGATTTTACTCGAACGAGGTTGGAGTGAGTCATGGATGTCTATTCTGTCGTTACGGCCATGTATGCGTGATTTGGCCGCCTTGTTGTTTTATTACTTTTGGTGAAAACTAGAAGGTCCCTGCCCTATATCATTCTTCATCCTAACCTTTGTTAAGCTCGAATGAAGATGTGTTCGAACACACATGTCTATTCCATCGTTACGACCATGTATGTGTGCTTCAACTGCCTTGGTGGAGTGGTACTATCGGTGAAAGATTGTTAGAATGATTTACCCTTAGCCTTATATAAAACCCAATTTACCTTTTGACTTGTTTCTCCTTAGCTCTAGTGGTGGAGATATGTATCCTTGCCAAGCTTATGATACGAAGCTAATCACGACCGAGCAATTGAGCGTACCACTTAAATGTTACACCCTAGATTAGTTGAGTGAACTGAGTGATTTCATTTCCATATTTCATGAGGTGCTTGGTCTTATACAGGTGATTAAAACAAAAGAAATGCTTAAACGGAAAAATCCTTGACTTCAATCGAATAAAGTGCTTTAATGGAAAATATCATTTTTAGGGAATACTTTTTTTATATACTTCTAAAGGTACTTGAGGACAAGTAGATTGAAGTGGGGGATATTGATGACATCAACAACAGTTATTTTATAGGCATTCATTTATCCCTTGGTTATTAACCCAATTTTGTATAGTTATTGCAAAGAATTGTTACTTAATCGTTTATATTTGATAATTGCAGTAATTATGGAGTAATTGGTGAAAGATAGCAAAAGGATCGCATTTTGGAACTTAAATGAAGATATTTTGAAGATTACTATTCTGAAGGCCAATACGCTGTATCTATCAAGGAAGATATGACGTATCCGCGCCTGCACTCACCAAGGATCACTCAGGAATAAAGCTCAATACTACGTATCCAGAGAGACCTTCAGTTCGCCGTATTCCCCGCCCCCCCCCCCCCAAAATATGGAATCAATATAATATTTTGGAAGCTATCAAGGCGTGGTCCTTACTCCAAGAAAAGATATCCTCAATACGCCGTTATCCAACACTTGGATAGCACGTATACAACCGACTTACCAAGCACTTGTAAATACAAAACTCAAAAATGAGTTTTTAGTGTGCTAAATCATATTCTCGATACCTAAACCACAAAAGTTGATTTTCATAAGAGAAAAAAAGCAGAAGAGGTTGAGCAAGTTATCATTCATTAGATGAAAGTGTAATTCCATATACTTTAGTAATCGTTCAGTTTTTGGTATCATTTGTTAACTCGGTTAGTTTACCTTGGCTAAATAATTGCTTTTGTATTTATTATGACGTTTAAAGGCTAATTCCCAAAGGTATTAGCCATTATTATGAAGATCTGAATGTTTGTATTTGTTTTTCTCGATTTACTGATCTTATCGTTGAGTGATGTTATGTTTATAATTTATAATTGTTTACGCGCTTTGGTATGCGACCTATCATTCAACTGGGTCTAGTGAAGCGGATCTAAAGTCCGGGATAGCTTTTCATATAGTAATTTATACATCTAGAATAATAGTTACACAAATATTATCCTTCTAAGTCCGTGTCTAGGATACGCTTTGGGCTTAACTAGTTAATTAGATTTTGCCAATGGTTTATTGATCGTGTTGACTAGTAGGTGACCTGCTAATTCAAAAGTAATGTTATGATTCCATTGGATTACTTGGACAAGTGGATACTTGTGTATTAAAATTGCCATTTAAGCGGTAAGTGGGTAAAGTCTCCATGAGCTAGGGTTTAACAAGATCACGATTGCTTTAATCCCTAAGATAGATTATAATCAGCAAATATGATGCTTTATATGAATACTTTAATTGTGACAGAATTATTGTGTCTAGGTATTAGGATGATGTAACGCCAGTCTTTAGAATGTATGCCAATCGAGAGAAGAAATCCATTGCACTTAATAAACAAACCAACTTTCTAATCGGATTAATAATGGTTAATACAGTTTTCTCATATAAGGTTAGACCGCTCTTTTATCTTTTGTTAATTAGCTTGCGTGGGTTAAAGTGCCTTGAATTGATTGTAGTCACCAACCAAATCGTGCCAGTCTCTCAGGCTAAAAACCTCCCTTTTTCCCGTTAGAATTAGGATTTAGATTGACATAGGTTTAACATAGGTTTAGAATATAGTAGAATTAACATAGATTAGAAAACCAAGATATTAATTAAATTGATAGATTTAACCTCGCTTTAGTGTTTGTATTATTGATACCCTATTACCACGAAACTACTACCGATCGGTACCATGCCCGTTGAAAGTGTTGTTTTTGGCTTAGTCGGCAAAATATAATTTTAAAACTTGAATCATCTTAAAAATACCATACAACGACAGCAACATCAGTAATATCATCACATAATTGTAATTGTAAAAAGTAGTTGTTGTAGCCAGCACTAACTTGAGCGCATCAGTTATTGAATTAGCTGTGTTAATAACTTTAACTACCCTTCTTCTTATAACACTTAACTTCATTATTTTCCTACTTAGCAGCAACTTCTTGTTCTGCAACAAAAACCTCCTCACATTAAAAAATTCACATCAAACATCTCTTCATCTATATCTTGAAACAACTACATAGGTTAATTTCCTTCATCTGCATCCAATTTAGGCATCATATTCTCCCATGTGTGGATGCATCCCTACCCAAAACTTTCTTTATTTAAGAGGATTCTACCCTAGTAGTTAACCAACTTTGTATAATCTCTTCGCTATGAGTTCTGACTATCTTCTTTTTAAAGCTTCTTGCGGCATCCTTTTCAACTAGCAATCTCATTATGTTGAGTGGTCTTTGTCTTCTCCAAATCAAGAACCTGGTTTTGTAAAGTGGTACATAGTGTAATCAATTCATCAAGTTTAAGTCTATCCTCATCATTTTAAAGTGTGTTACCTCTTTGAGGAGCAGTGAATCATTGGAATGTTTAGATACACTCTCAAACCTAGTTTGAGCAATAGTATCCCCATGGTTTCTTGGCACCTGGGGACCACCTCCTGAGTACGTTCTTAGGAATAGATTTATTAGGTGTTGCCTTGGATTGGGTCTTATTGATGTTACCACTGTCCTGCTCTACTTCTATGCTAGAAGTAGTAGTGGCAGCCCTCACCAAACTGTCACCCAACTCCTTATGGATAGCCTTATCTGCAACATTCTTAATAGGATCACTAGGTTGAGGTACCTGAGTGTCCTTTCTCTTAGGCTTCCTAGGTTGTTGTATCTTTTAAGGTTGAGTAGGTGGTTGAATAAAGGTGGGTGTGTGACGGGGATCAGCTAGAATTGCTGAACCTTCACCCGATTGTAATAGGTTTTGTACCACCATTGTTTGAAATAAAGGTGTTACTCTACCAGAAAAACCTTTGCCTACCCTTCTCATATTTCCAAAAAACTTTTTAGTGTGAGAAGGTGCAATATAAATTCTTTTATGCAGTGGCAGCCTATCAAGTTGTTGCGTCCAATAAATATTTGTTCAAACCTTGGATACATTCAAAAATTTTGCCATGACAAAAATTATCCAAGTTTCTAATCATACTATCAAATGATTTTGAAAATTTAATTTTCTGATTTGTAGCTAAACGATAATGGCGATGCCATAGTATCTGCTAAACTCATTCCATGCAGTAGCTTTTGGAACTTAGACACTGTAAAATAGTTATGAATTGAAATTTTCATTGTGAGGAAATAGAATGGTTTATAAAAGGTTAGTTTGTGAAAATTTTCTCCATACCCTATCAATTTAAGGGGGGGTTTGTTAAAAATGGTAGAATTTGGTAAACAATCAACACCTTCCTCATCTGCTAGTTGAAGATCTCTTCTAACAGATGATTCAGTGATGATTATCTTCTTGCCATCTACTAGGGCATCTAACTGTACTTCCCCATTGATAGTTTTGACAATGACAGTAGACCAGAACTATTCAATGCAAGAAATATATATAGTAGGATTAATCGTTAATGCATACCTTATAGGGTGTGCATTCAAAAAATCCACTATTTGTTCAAACCCATCACTCTCTATGGGTTTAAACAAAAATGCGATCATATTATGAGTATCAACAAACTTTAGAGTCGTCATTTATGTTGGGTTTGTGATAATGGATGATAAAGTTGTGTAGGGTTTTTAGTTAGAGAGTATTTGAAAGAGTGAATTGATTAATGATCGATTGAAACCCTTAATCGAAGTATTTATGGAAAATATCCTCAACAACATTAACTTTCACCCAACAGTAGTAAGTTATGCCTAGCAGCATTAACTTTGAGTCACCAGCATTAACTCTAATTCCATTCTAAACAGCATTTGCATTATCAATTTAACACGTTTCTTTGCTTTTCCTGCAAAATGCTAGTCCAAAAACCAAGAAAACACAAGCCATAACAATTTTCACAATTATCACAGTATTAATTATACCTAACAGTATTAAAGTATAATAACAGTGAAACTTAGCAGTTATTAAGTAGAACCTAGCTAGCTACTAATTATACTTAACAGCAGGAACTTTTAATGACATGAATAACAGTACTAATTCATACAAAACTCTACAAAAACATAAAGAGATTAAAGACTTTAAAGATTTAGCATTCCAATACTAACAATCAAATATTGAAATCTACTTACATCAAAAGCTTTTGTAAGCAAATCTGCAACATTCTTGTCAGTATGGATTTTGACCATTTGAATTAATTTTTTTTCATTGCAATCTCTAATAAAATGATGTTTGATCTCTATATGCTCAGGTAGAGTTTTAAGGAGGGTTAATTTATGATCATGCTCAACGTTTGGATGCATTACCACCTACATTATTTAAGGATCATGATAGGGATTTAAGAGATTTGTATACTAGGACGAGGGCGGTTAGGGATGAGATTTTCTCTCAGTGTTATAGGCTTAGGAGTTTGGCGCAGGAGTCAGAGAGGAGCCGTAGAGAGTAGTAGGCTGCATGAGGTTGGTTAGGATTTTTGTACATCACTAAACTGAGTAGCTTCAGTTAGTTCTAGATCTATGTTGGATAGTTCAGTTGGTAGGGGTTATGAGCTAGTTGTTATTAGTCTATAGATGACTCATGTTGAAGTCAGGATTAACCTTAGAGGTAGAAAGTTTTGTACGATTTTAGTAAATTAATGGATGGCAGTATGTTTTGTTATTTGAGCTAGTATATCGGTATACAGGAACGTCGTTGTTTACACATATTCGATATGACACATCACTCACACCGGGTAGAGTTACCATTCTTATGAGACCTCTCATGTACTTATTCCCCACCTATGTGGAACTTGAAAAATATTCAAGTTGCCATGTTGAACCGTTGCGTTAGAAGAACACGAAGTTCGGTAAATCCCTATGAAGTCACGAGGAGACTTGGCCGTAATTGTAGTAGACTGATTTGGAACCTGATTTTGATTATAGCATAACCCTAATTGTGACAACATTGGCTTGAGCAGGTTGGTCAAACCGTAGTGTTGACCTAAATATCTGTTCTATAAGTATGGGTTATGTGTTATATGTGTTTATACGTGTTTATATGTGTTTGTTTGGGATATGTGAGATTGGATAATCAATCCATTGAGCGTGACCGTCTCATTAGGATTGGAATTGTGTTGGATTTTATGGAATTCATTTCGTTCACTTTTGGTGACAAGAAAATGATTTTGGTGACAAGGAAATGATTTTGGTGATTGAAGCGATTTCGCGTTAATTGTGTAAGTAATTATACGTATACGTATTTATGTGTTAGTAATATTAGGATGAGATTAGGTTCTAGTAGTTAGAATAAGAAAGAAATGAAATTTCTATTTTTGGAAAGTTAGGATTAATAAAAATGAAAAGTTATTAATTTTTAAAAGTCTAGTACATTGCGTTTACGCAAAAAGGTATGCGCAAATAAGCTTAGGTTTTTATAAAAACTTAAGGTAATGTAAATAATTAAGTAATTAATAATTAAAAAAAAAAGATAAGGGATTCGGCCGGATTTAAGTAGGGAGGAAAAAGGAAAAACAAATCCTACCCTAATTAAAATTGGTAAAAGATATCTATCCTAAACCATTTTGTAAACCTTATAAATATAAAAAACCCTTTTCCCCTTGTATATACATTGTTCCAGCCGAATTTATTAAGGAGAGAAAGAAGATTTTTTTTTTCAAGATTGGTGATTTTTGTGTTCAAGATTTAAAGATTTAAGGTATAAATTATAATCCTTTGAGTTAATTATCATGAAAAACATGTAATAACTATTATGATGGAATTGGGGTTATATAAAATCTGTAAATTAATGATGTTTAATCATATTGCAATGATTAGGGTTTAATTAAGATCATATGGGTGTATTCGTTAGGGTTTAGATCGCGTTAGAACATGATTTAGATTAGGGCAGAATTTAGGGATGTGTTGTTCGGCTATTATCTCAATGATGGTAATAGATTTTGTCAAGTTTCTGGTGTCTATAACGTAGCTCAGAAAGTCTAGTTTTCAGAACATCCAGCCTCGAAGGTTTATGAGGTCGGAAAGTCATTCAAATATTGTTTGCAAGAAAAGTTGTCAAAACATTAAATATGGCTCAGATTTGGGTCTGATTTCGGGGAGTAAAACCCCTACTTAAAATTCGAATTAGAATTATCCCTTTTACAGAAGTCAAGTTCTATGTGTCTATTAAACTTCCATAAATTTTTAGCCTCTGATTTTTTGTCTAAGTATCGTTTTTAGGGTCATACTTTTTAGTGTGCAATCAGATCCGAATTGGGACTGTTTTGAAGTTTGATTTTCTTAGGAGTACTTGTGCATTTAAATGGCTCGTGGGAATCATAAGGTAGTTAATATACTCATAAATGAACATAGATGATTTTTGGTATGAATTATGGAGGTCAGTAAGTAGAGGTTTTGAGTACGTTAAGTCGCGTCAAAATTCTGCGTTTTCGGGTAAATTGTAAGACTTTGAAATAATGTGTAAACGAATTGGTTAATGTCGGGCATGGTGTCGGGGTGACCCATGAGGGTAACTAAACACCTTAGACATCCATCATATGATTGTTACATGTGCATTAAGCTTTTGGCTTAGTAGCGTGTAACACGAGTTATTTTGTTGTATAGATTTGTGCTAGTTGTTTGTGAAGCTTATTGTTGGAATCTTTTGGAAAGCTAAGCAAAGGTGAGTTTCATAGCCCCTTTTTCTCATGATATTTTGGGGTGAGAATGATGCTTGTCTTGTCTGTCTTGTCTTGTTTTGTTTTGCTTGTCTTGTCTTGTCTTGTTGATGTTGTTATGTTGTGAGATTTAGAGCGGGGGTAACGTTCCTACCCAGTGTTATGAGATGTGACTTCGCCTACTTTGTGGGTAAGATCCTTGGAGGTGATCAACTCCTTGCAATATTGTGACTTCGGTACCAAGAGTCTGGAATTGGGATTTGTATTCCTTTCTATGACTATTAGTGGGGCGGCGAGGTACGCCTACCTCATTGTTTTGGTGTGCTTGTGGATCGTGGGCACGTTCCGTCCCGTTGTTGTTGCTTGTTGTCATGATTGTTTTGGTAATTACAGCAGCTAATTAAAAGTTTATTTTAGACTTTGTTGTTTGTCGTAAACCTATGATTCTCGCTTAACTTTATGTTGACGTTTTAAGCATCATTTTCAGGTGAGCTTAATGGTGCTAAGATAGAGCGAGGTGGCTAGAAGAGACCGTAGGATGCTTGGAGTTATTTATGCTTTCTGTTTGAATAAATGCGTTTGCATGAATTGTTTGGGTTATGTTATTGCATGTCATTTATTGACGAGACCTCTTTCTCATTAATAAAGACACCATTAGGTTTTGGGTATTGTTATGACACTTTATGTCTTTGCTTTACTTTGGCTTTCATTTTACTTTAGATTTTTCAATTTTAGTATTCTCTTATATACCCACACATTATAATTTAATAACACCAACTATAAAACTCACTCCAAACCTCCAGATTCTTTTATTTCCATAATTATACTATTTATCCACTTCACACTCCTTAACCCACTCCCATTGCATACATACAAAGAGATTTTCACGGGACATACATACGTGCAGACATTCATGCATACACTAGTTGTTGCATTAGTTGATTAGACTAGATGCATTCATGATTGATATACATGTTATGATATAAATGTATATTACTATAAGAGTCTTATATTAAATACTAATATAAGCTATTTTCAATTTTCAGATACTGTCATGTTGGACTCTGAGGATTCCACGGTTACATACACAGAGGTATCCAGTCCGTTTAAGGGCTTATCAGACATTGGATCCCCAGGAGTTATTGGACCTGAGTACGACGGACTACCCTGGATGCTAAATGACCCATATGTGCAGGTCATTTTACAGGCCCCACCATCACCAGACTATGTGCCTAGCCCCGAGGAGCCAGAGCAGGCACCACCTCTACCAGACTTTGTACCAGAGCCGGTTTATCCGAAGTTCATGCCACTAGAGGATGAGGTATTCCTAGCTGAGGAGCAGCCACTGCCTGCTGCCTCACCTACTGCTGACTTACCAGGATATGTTCCGAAGTCCGATTCTGAGGAGGATCCTGAGGAGGACCCTGAGGAGGATCCTGATGATTATCCTGCCGACGAAGAAGATGATGGCGATGATGAGGATGAGTCATCTGATGATGATGAGGATGATGATGTTGATATTAAGGGGGATGAGGAGGAGAAGGAGCACCCAACTCTTGCAGTCTATACAGATGTTGCTTTTCCAGCTGTTGAGCATGCCCCATCTGCTGAGGAGACTGAGCCGTTTGAGACCGACGAGTCTGCGGCCACACCACCACCACATCCTGCATACCGCGTTACTGCTAGGATATCGATCCAAGATGAGCCAGCTACACCATTTTGGTATGATACAGAGGTTGCCAGACTCCTTGCTATACCTACTCCACCACCATCACCACTTTCCCCATGGTCATCACCACTACCTCATATTCCCTCACCATCACTACATGTATCACCTCTACCACTACCTGCTAGCCCTACTTATCCTTTGGGATATAGAGCTGCGATGATCCAGCAGAGAGCCGAGGCACCATATACTTCCCATTCACTACCACTACCATCACCTATTGTACTTCCACGTACCAGGGCATCTGTGGCCATGTTGAGAGCTGCTGCACCATCTACCTATATCTTAGCACCTCGATCAAAGGCACCACCATCCGAGACACCACCACTCCTACCTATACCACTACCTACTCCCTCACCACCCTTGCTTCCCCCCTCTACTGACCGTGGAGCAGATGTTCGTGAAGCTTGCTTACCACCTCGGAAGAGGCTATGCTTTGCCTTTGGTCCGGGATATGAGGTAGGCAAGAGTTCATCTGCACCCACTGCTAGACCTGATATAGATTTCAAGAGAGACTATGGTTTTGTTGCCATCATGGATAGGGAGATTAGGCGTGATCTAGAGAGAGATGTCGGTTATGAGATCACCGACACTTGGGATGAGATGCTGGTAGACATGCCAGGGGCACCAGCGACTGATGACACAGAGTTGGGTCGACGGATGACAGAGTTTTCCACTAGGGTTAGGCAAGACACAGACGAGATCTATGTGAGGTTGGATGATGAGCAGACTGAGCGACAACTGATGGTTGGTCGGCTCAACATGCTGTATAGGGATAGGCGTGCACATGCTCGTACAGCTCTACTGATGGAAAGAGAGGCTAGGATGTCTCGAGAGGCTAAGGGACGATCCATGGAGGCTAGTGATCTTGCACATTCAGAGGTTATGTCACTGCGTCAGTGATTACAGAGTTGCAGGCAGCGGACCGCAGGAGACAGGCGACGATTACAGAGTTGTTGGCAGCGGACCGTAGGAGACAAGCGCAGTTCATTGAGGCACTAAAGCTGCTAAAGAGACTTCAGACCCAGATGACAAAGTTCAATAAGCTTCACAAACAACTAGCACAATCTATACAACAAAATAACTCGTGTTACACGCTACTAAGCCAAAAGCTTAAAGCATATGTAACAATCATATGATGGATGTCTAAGATGTTCAATTAACCCCATAGGTCACCCCGACACCATACCCAATTTTAACTACTTTGATAACAAGTTTCACTAGTTAGTCACAATTTGTTCCAAACTGCAGAATTTTAACGTGACTTAACGCACTCAAAACCCTTACTTAATGACCTCCATAATTCATACCAAAAATCACCTATGTTCATATATGAGTATATTAACTACCTCATGATTCCCAAGAGCCATTTACATGCAAAAGTACTCCTAAGAAAATCAAACTTCAAAACAGTCCAAATTCGGATCTGATTGCACACTAAAACATTTGGACATAAAAAATCATACTTAGACTCCAAATAAGAATCTCTACATTGGGATATTTCTAATAGACACATAGAAATAAACTCCTGTAGAAGGGCTAAGCTTAATTCGAGTTTTAAGTGGGGGTTTTATACCTTGTAATCTGACCTAAATCTAGAGAAATTCGCGAGGTGAGAGGTTTGGCAATCTTGGAGAAATTCGCGATAAAACGTGGATAATAACCAGCCAGTCCTAGAAACAATCGAACTTCAGATGGTGTAGTAGGGGCCTTCAAGTTCTTTACTGCTTCGATCTTACTCTGGTCAACATGAATACCACCTTGATTCACCACGTGACCAAGAAAATGTACCTCTTGTAGCCAAAATTCACACTTAGAGAATTTTGCGTACAACTCCTCCTTTGTCAACAACTCCAACATTAATCTTAGATGAACCTCGTGTCCTCATTCGTCTTTGAATATATCAAGATGTCATTGATGAATACGATAACAAACTTATCCAAATATGGTTTATAAACTCGGTTCATCAAATTCATAAAAATAGTTGGCGCATTGGTCAATCCGAAAGGCATAACGTTAAACTCAAAATGCCCATACCTTGTTCGGAATGCCATCTTCAGAATATCATCTTCGTGCACTCTATGCTGGTGATAACCAGATCAAAGATCTATCTTAGAAAAATAACACGCACCTTGCAATTATTTGAATAAGTCTTTAATACTTGGAAGAGGGTAGCGATTCTTCACGGTTAGCTTGTTTAGTTCATGATAGTCGATACACATACACATAGATCCATCATTCTTCTTCACAAATAACACAGGTGCTCCCCATGGAGAATGACTAGGTCGTATGAAACCCTTGTCTTGCAGCTCCTTCAGCTGTTTGGACAATTCTTTCATCTCCGAGGGTGCTAAACGATAGGGAGACTTCGCAACAAGCGTTGCTCCAGGAATTAATTCGATACGAAACTCAACTTGTCATTACGGTGGTAATCCCTTCAAGTCATCCGGGAATACCTCGACAAACTCTCGGACCATGGAAATATCACTAATCTTAGGTTCGTCCACTTTTGCATTCTTCAATGCCTTAGTTGAATCTTTGACACGTTCTCCATGAACTCACATTATCTCGCCATCCACTAAGGGAATTTCCACTACTTTCTCGTGACATACTATCATGGCCTTATTGTAGGACAACCAATCCATTCCTAT